>CAUZXP010000415.1:0-42000 GCA_963584105.1 Alviniconcha strummeri | reverse complement strand
TGTTGGATTTCCAGCATGCGGGTGTCAGAAGAAGAGCGCAGTGTACGAGATGGAGTGTAGACATGCAGCAGTTCAGAGAGATAAGCAGAACCAGAACCATTTATAGCACTGAAACACATACAAGCGACTTTATACTTAATACGTTCTGAAATGGGAAGCCAGTGCAGTTTTTCCAGGAGAGGTGTTGAGTGGTGGTGACGGGGTTCCAAGAGAACAAGTCTTGCAGCAAAGTTCTGAATTTTCTGGAGAGGTTCGATGACAGAATTAGGTGTACCCATGAGGAGACAGTTGCAGTAGTCAAGCCGTGAAAGGATATAGGAAGTAACAAGAGTCTTGGTTGCGTCTTTAGTGAGAAACCTGCGGATTGAACTAATGCGTTTAAGCTCAAAATAAGCAGTTTGGCAGATTTTTATAATGTGCTTCTTCATGGACAGTTTTGAGTCAAGAATGAATCCAAGGTTCCTGGCAGAATCAGAGAAGGGGATGTTGTGAGAGCCAAGAGTAATCGAGTCAGAGAGGGAAACGGTAGAAGGTTTCAAGGAAAAGGGAAAGAGAAGAGCTTCTGTTTTGTCGTCGTTCAGTTTGAGCTGATTTTCCGTCATCCATGTTTTTATGTCATCTGTGCATGCATTGAGTTCTTTGGTGAGGTTGGTCACTTCACTGAGAGGAGCGGATTTCTGGAGCTGTGTGTCATCTGCGAAAAGCTGATGGTTTACAGATTGGTTAGCTATGATATCGGAGAGAGGCGTAGTGCACAGGACGAAGAGAATGGGCCCTAGTACTGAGCCCTGAGGCACACCGTACATGAGCTGTGATGGTGACGAAGATGAGTTATTGACTGAAGTGGACTGATATCTGTCTGAGAGGTATGAGTGAAACCATTGGAGTGCAGTAGACTGAATGCCAAAAACAGAGTTCAGGCGGGAGAGGAGAATTTGGTGGTCAACAGTGTCAAAAGCGGCAGAAAGATCCCCCCAAAAAAGAAGAACAGAAATGTTATTGTCCAGAGTGGAAAGAATATCATTTACAATACGTAACAATATGGTCTCATTGCTGTATCCTGCTCGATAGGCTGACTGAAAGGGATTGCTGAGGTTTTCTTGGAGATGGGAGAAAGGTTTGTGGAGAACGACTTTTTCAAGGCGTTTTGACAGGCACGTGGTTACGACACTGACAAAGGGGGCCTCAGACCCGTTACCCTGCTTTCACTAGTTTCAGGGAGAGGTAACCAGAGAGAGAGAGAGAGAGAGAGAGAGCCGGTTTGGCCTAGCGGTAATGCGTAGCAGAAGGGCCGCGGCTCGATTTCGCTTCGGCTCTCCTTTTTCTTCAAAAAGGCTCTGGTTTGTGGACACTGTCTTGTAACTTTGTCCTCACAATTAATGAAACATTAAAATGGCTGTCATCGCTGCCCATCTAATGCTGGAGTCATTCTGGTGGTGACAATGCTTTCATGTTGCTTAACGTCCACGGAGGCGAGATGACCTATTAGGGACGGGGACAGAGTGGGAAGGGGACGAGAGAGTGAAAGGCTCGACCGCGGAATCCGCCCGAAAAAGACCGGAGAGACCGTGGACCGCCGCCAGAACAATGGAAGTGTTAAGGCGGTGTCCCCTCGCCATTGCCCAGCGACTTGTGCACTGCGCAATTGCTCTTTCAACTGCTGTGCTGGACAGAGCCACTAAGACAATGTCCGTTGCACCGCTGTTGACGAACAACTTGGACAACTCGAAGCAAAAGACATCCAACTTGCTCAGCCCAGCTCCACTTCCCTACTCATCATCTCTTCTGGGCAAAAGTGAGGGTCCAGCTCCACCTCCCTCCTCTAAGATCTCTAGATCTTTTGATCTCGCCTGGAACCCTGGTGGTGACAATGTAGCGATAGGTATATATATATATACTTTCCCTCTTCCCCAATCAGATAACACCCCCCTCCCCTTCTCCCCGTTCCTACTATAGGCCTTAGGGTTTCTGTTGACGTTAAGCATCATGTTTACAAAGAGAGAGAGAGAGAGGGGGGAGAGAGAGAGAGGGAGAGAGATCATAGATGTAAACAACTGTTTCTGTGGTGCAATTACGTTAGTCATGACGCTAGACCTTCTGAGCGGTTAGGTCAGAGCTAAGGAGCTGTGTGAAAGTCGAGGTGGCCGTCCTGGGCTTTCCGGCCCTAATACGGTGTGTGTGTGTGTGTGCATGCGTGCGTGGTTGTGTGTGAGTGTGTGGGTGTACCTCCTTGAACTGGCCGCACGAGAGGCCTGCACTCTCGGTCGCTTGGGGATATGATCCATGGATGACTTTTTAAAACATTTTCTACACCTTTGTTGGATGACATCAGGATCAAAGAAACTAGTTAGAAAAGAGAATTTTTTGTACCTTTCTAACACATTTTAAAGGCCTTGTTTGTGGGTATTCCAAAGGTACAGGAACAGGCCTTCTCAGACGATAGAAAAGGTACTATGGTGGTGCACAGATGGTAACAATAACAATTTATTCATCCCAGCGGGAAATTAAAGCTGTCGTTCGATCTTATACATTAACGCGCAACGAAGAATTGAATTGCACATACTGAGATATAAAGTATATTGTTATTGTCAATTGCGCGCGCGTGTGTGTGTGTGGGGGGGGTGGGGGGGGGTTCTGTGTGTGTGTGTGTGTGTGTGTGTGTGTGTGTGTGTGTGTGTGTGTGTGTGTGTGTGTGTGTACATGGCTAGTAAACGAAGAAACCATTATGAGCAACATGTGTTAATGTCAACAAGTAAGGATAATTTCATGGATCTATATGCACACATAACAGACTGTAGCTCTTTATTAGGCACATGACATTTGTCTTTAATTGTATCTACACAAAAGGGGCAGAGCTGTTGGTTCTCTGGTAATGAGAAGCGAAGCCTGTGTGTGTGTGTGTGCGCGCGCGCGCGCGCGTTCTTACGCGAGTGCGTGTCTGTGTCTGCGTGCGTACGTATGAATCAATGTGTGTCACCTTCTTGTATTCACCAAAAGAGAGGCCCGAACTCTCGGTTGCATTTGAATTTGATCCCTGGACATCCTTTTATAATGTTTTCTATATCTTTATAAGACGACATTAAGAGAAAAGAAGCTTTGTACCTATGGAACACCTTTTTAGGCCCCTTGTTTGTGGGTATCCGAGAGGTACAGGAAAGGGTTTCTGAGAGGATAGAAAAGGTACCAGAGCGGTACGTGGATGGTACCTTGAAAGCTCGGATGGCGGAGAGGGGGAGAAAGAGAGAGATTGGAAATAGTGTAGTCGTGTGTGTGTGTGTGTGTATGTGTGTGTGTACATGCGTTCAACTGTGCATGCGTGCATGCGCGCGTGTGTGTGTGTGTATGTGTGTGTGTGTGTGTGTGTGTGTGTGTTTGAGTCTGCGTGCGTGCGACGTTTTGTGCATGTGTATACAATTTGTGGTACCTCCAAAAGAAAGGTCCTGTTGCGGCATGTTTTGTCACTAAGGTGACAAAGCGTGTCAAATCTGATGCACTGCCTGCACGTTTTGTCTCTCTGGCACGTTTTGTCACTACGTGGTGAGAAAACGTGCCGAAAAGTCCTCTCGCAGCACGTTTTGTCACTCCTTCCCCACCAACACTAATCTGTCTTTCCCTTCCCTTGTTGTGTGTGTGTGTGTGTGTGTGTGTGTGTGTTTGTGTGTGTGTGTGTTCGCGCGCGCGCGCATACATGTCTACTAACACAGATCACGAGGTACTTGCGCATGAGTTACATAAGTGGTGGCAATACGAATTCGCTTTAAGCGGTGTCCCTCGTCCCAGTCAATTTTCCAGAAATGAACCTGTTCCGAGCACGGGGAACAGATACAAGGTTCACGACCTCGTCTCGAAGTTCAGTCAAGTGATCATGCTTTCGTACGCCAAGTACTCACGAAACCTGGCAAACAAGGGCGGGTTAATCTGTCGGGCACACTATAATACCTCTTTGGTATCCAACAGCCTTCCGTATCACGCAACACACACACACACACACACACGCGCGCGCAAGCACGCACACACATGCGCGCATGCACACACACACACACACGCACGCATGCACGCACGCACATACACACACACACACACACACACACTGTGCTGCAGAACAACCCGGAGCACCCAATTGCCACGAGATCGGTCACGGTTGAACGCAGACACATGACTCATGTGTCAGCCGGTGCACTGCAAGACAATTTATAAGCAGCTGGAAACATCAGTGTGGGTTTTCCTGATAAGGTCTGCTTGTTGAGTCACGTTTCCGAGCGCATAAGCGTGGTGACAGAACGTGCCGAAAGGTCCACTCGCTGCACATTTTGTCACTCCTTCCCCAGAAAAAATGTAATCTATCTTTCCCTTCCCTCGTTGCATGTGTGTGTGTGTGTGTGTGTGTGTGGGGGGGTGCATGAGCACGTGTATGTGTTTGTGTGTTCCCGCGCGCACGTGTGCTTGCACGCATACGCGCGCACACGTGTGTGTGTGTGTGCTACTGCTGCCCGTAGCTCTGTGAGCTGTGTGAAATCTACCAATAGATTGGAGGATTTGGAAATTGATTGGTGCCTTTAATACTAGGTGCTCCTGATATGGCCTTTCCTCGTCTTAATAACATGAGCTTCTGACTTTTACCTCCTGCTCTTTTATTACTTCTTTCTTCAGCTGCTGTGGAGAGAGGGGCTGGTACAGGATGAACAGTTTATCCTCCGCTAGCCGGTAACCTGGCTCACGCCGGTGGATCAGTTGATTTAGCATTTTTTTCTTTGCATCTAGCAGGTGCTTCTTCTATTTTAGGAGCTGTAAACTTTATTACAACTATTATCAATATGCAATGACGTGGAATACAGTTTGAGCGGCTTCCTCTATTTGTTTGATCTGTAAAAATTACTGCAGTATTACTATTACTTTCTTTACCAGTCTTAGCAGGTGCTATTACAATACTTTTAACAGATCGAAATTTTAATACTGCTTTCTTTGACCCAGCTGGGGGTGGTGACCCAATTTTATACCAACACTTATTTTGATTCTTTGGGCACCCAGAAGTTTATATTTTAATTCTTCCTGGTTTCGGAATGATTTCTCATATTGTTAGACACTACTCGGCTAAGAAAGAAACTTTTGGAACACTTGGAATAATTTATGCAAGAATAGCAATTGGCCTATTAGGTTTTATCGTATGAGCTCATCATATGTTCACAGTAGGTATGGATGTAGATACTCGAGCTTACTTCACAGCAGCTACCATAATTATTGCTGTCCCAACTGGAATTAAAGTTTTCAGTTGACTTGCTACAATTCATGGATCAAAAATTAATATGAAACTCCTATACTTTGAGCTTTAGGATTTATTTTCCTATTCACTGTAGGAGGTTTAGCTGGAATTGTTCTTTCTAATTTTTCTTTGGATATTATGCCGCATGATACCTATTACGTTGTAGCTCATTTCCATTATGTGCTGTCAATGGGGGCAGTTTTCGCCCTATTTGCAGCTTTTAATTATTGATTCCCATTAATGAGAGGAGTGACACTTCATTCTCGTTGAACAAAAGCTCACTTTTATATTATGTTCATCGGTGTAAATATTACTTTCTTCCCTCAACACTTCTTAGGATTAAGAGGAATACCTCGGCGATATTCAGACTATCCTGATTGTTATACAAAATGAAATGTAATTTCTGCTATTGGATCTATGGTTTCTTTTGTAGCAGTATTATACTTTATGGTAATTGTATGAGAAGCACTGGTATCACAACGAAGTGTTGTTTGAAGTACTCATCTAAGTATTGCCTTAGAGTGAGATAATATTCTTCCTAGAGACTTCCATAATGCAAGTGAAACGGGTGCTTTAGTTGCTAATTAAGCTACTTTCCACCCACCTAATCTAAGATAATCTTTAAGATATGAGTTTATGAGGACAATGAGGATTCCAAGATGCTGCGTCTCCTTTAATAGAAGAAGAATAAAAAATAAAAATAAAATAAAAATCATGACCATGCAATACTAATTTTAGTTATAGTTATAAGATTAGTAACTTATGCTGCTGTATCACTAATTTTAAATAAGTATACCTGTCGATCCCTTGTGGAAGGCCAAGAAATTGAAACCATTTGAACAATTATTCCCGCTGTAATTCTGTTGTTGTTTTTTGTTGTTGCTCTACCCTCCCTACGCCTGCTTTATTTATTAGATGAAGCAGGAGACTGTGGCTTAACTGTTAAAACAATTGGGCATCAATGATATTGAAGTTATGAATATTTAGACTTCTTGAACATTGAGTTTGACTCATATATAGTCCCAACTGATGAGCTAAATCCTGGGGATTTCCGCTTATTAGATGTAGACCATCGTGTAGTTTTACCAACTCAAACAGCTGTATGAATTCTAGTTACATCTGCGGATGTAATTCACTCTTGAGCTATTCCTGCTTTGGGTGTAAAAGCTGACGCTATTCCATGACGACTAAATCAGTTAAGATTTTATGTAAAATACCCTGGCGTGTTTTATGGTCAGTGCTCAGAAATTTGTGGAGCCAACCAAGAGCAAAACTAGTTGCACCTCTGTGTAGGTACACAGGAGTTACAAGAAAGGTACTGTTTAAGCTCCGCCCCAAAGATAGGAAAGATGCACCTCTGTGTAGGTACACAGGAGTTACAAGAAAGGTACCGTTTAAGCTCCGCCCCAAAGATAGGAAAAAGGTGTCCATTGGGTACTGAAAAAGTGTCGTGCCCCGAGGGGAAACAAAAACCGAGGAAACAGAGGAATAAAATTTGAGAAGACAGAGCAGTTACTCCCCTTCGGAAAACTGAGACTGCTTGTGACTTGATCTTTTCCACTCATGCTTCGGAACGGACTTGAGACAACTGTGTTTTGGGGGTTGAACTAGACAAAATCAGAGGCTGCTTGGCCTACTTACAGCAGTAAACAGAATGCACGCCTCTTCTGCCCAGGTTTTCCTGAGTCTGTCTAGTGCATTTCCTGTGTGGGCTTAACACGTAAAAATTAATCATGGGTCATTTTTGCATGTGACTGCCCATGTGGCAAGGTAATCAAAATCGCGGTCAGAGACAATCCTCTCTCTACGGAATGCACAAAATGTGTCATACCATACATTTTGTTTAATGTCCTCAGGTGCTAAAAAGCATATTAGGGACAATACAATTTGTCAGTGTACAATTGCACAGATATACCGGGTGACCCCCGAGTGTTCAGCTAGGGAAAGCTGCGACAACATTGGCCTTTTTCTCTCTCCCCACGGCTCATGCATTTGTCTGACAGGCGGTACATCAGAGACTGATGTCCTTATTGAATCCACTTGTTACCTTGATGACAAGAGGTTTTGCAGGGGTGAGGGCCTGCCGCTTTGATAACTGACCCCTATCCACCTAATCGCGTTTTGCGTAGCCTTTAATCTAGCCGCCAGGACTTTCTCCCGTCTCTTCTCTTGCGAAGCGGTGGCGCTTTGCTGAACTTGAATGCTCAGAAGCAATACAGCATATTGAACCGAGAGATATAAAATGAGAATGTTTTGTTAACAACCTTCTGTCCCTAATAAGCCTTGTGGTTTCTGTGGACGCTAAGCACGATGTTTACTTTAACACCCCTTCCCCCGTCCCTAATAAGCCTTGTGGTTTCTGTGGACGCTAAGCACCATGTTTACTTGTAACACCTCTTCAAAGCTCAGGAGTTGTGTGAAAGTCGAAGTTGCTGTTCTGGGCTCCCCGACCCTATTAAGCCCTGTGGTTTCTGTGGCTGTAAAGCGACATTGAACCGAACTGTTTGTTTTTGTTTGTTTGTTTTTTGGTGGGGGGGGGGGGGGAGGGGGAGGGTCAAACTGTTTCATTCTATAGTGCGTACTGGTGTTTATGGCATACTATGCGTCTAACAAGTTTTTGTCATTGTTATTTTCCCCAGGTACTCTCTCACGTAGACAATGTGGTCTAACTTCTTTTGCAAATTGTCATTTGTGACCGCGACCAGCTTTGATCTTTCTACCGACAACAAAAACTCCGTCAATATTTATATTTTTTAAGTAGGAGGTTTCTCCACTCTGTCAGCCTTGCTACTTGCATTGCACACTGGACTTAGAACTAAAGTTACACACACAACGTTTCATATAGAGAGAGAGAGAGAGAGAGAGAGAGAGAGAGAGAGAGAGAGAGAGAGAGAGAGAGAGAGAGCTTCTGGTAGCGCTGGGCTCCTAGCATCGGTGTCTGCGTCGGCAGTACCCTACAGCAGGGAAAGTGAGGATTTAAACTCCAATCACTGGTATTCGACATCATTGCTCCACTTAAGGTGCGCGCGCGCACACGCACACACACACACACACACACACACACACACACACATATGTTGATACCCTGTCCCGTTAAGGCACCAATCGCGTCCTGAAAAGCTGAGGGGACCCTGGTCATCACTTTGAAGAGTTCCACAGGCCCTTAGTTGGCTGCCAGTCCACTTGACACTTTCCCATGAAGTGGACTTTGCTGTGACAGATGGGCTGTTCACGCGAGGTGACGTCACCTCATCGTAATTAGACCCTTGCCCGCTCTTTGGTTGAGAGCCGATGTGTGGGCTGGCGAAGCGACTTCGACTACCTACACTAACGTATCCACCTTGACAGATGCCGAGACAAAAGTGGCTGACTTCGCGCCGAGAGCAAAATTAAAACGTCAGCTCCCGTATCACTACGTGCTAATTTTAGACGGGGCTATCCCATCAGGGCATGCGCACTGACAAGCTTTGTTCATTTCCTTGCGACGTAGTTCCCACGTGTAATGATCGGTAAGCATGCATGGCAGGCCCAGATTCTGGATGTGATTCGCTGTGTTTTACTTCTGCAACATCCAAGCGATCTCTTCAGGTCAATAGTCGTGAAAACGCTAACCTGTTGACAATAAAAACAGGCACTATAGTCCAGCGCAAATCGCTAGCCTAAGTCTCGGGTGTCCTGGCCCATGGTTCGGCTCGGACTTTGGCTATGAATAGCATGAAACCAATGCTGTGCAACACCAAACAAACAAACAAACAAAAACAGCCAGTGCCCCCCCCCCTCCCCCCACCCCCCTAACCCTAGCCAACCCACCACGTGTACGTTCCTACCTAGCTCACGCAACTGCCGGCCAAGTTCAGTGATCCACTCGACATTGATGCACTTGACCCATCGCTGGCCCCCAAACTGTCTTTGTGCGCCGAGAGCACACCGACAGCTTCAGAGGTTACAATTTGTTTACAAGTAGCATGCAACAGCGGCACCCAAGACCCAGTTTTATGAACTGCCCTTATCACGCACTTACTGGCGTTTTGACAGGCGCGTAGTTACGCCACTGACAAAGAGGGCCTCAGACCCGTTACCCTGCTTTTACTAGCTTCGGGGAGAGGGAACCAGAGAGAGAGAGAGAGAGAGAGAGAGAGAGAGGGTTTGGCCTAGCGGTAAGGCATAGCAGAAGGGCCGCGGCTCGATTTCGCTTCGGCTCTCCTTTTTCTTCAAAAAGGCTGTGGTTTGTGGACACTGTCTTGTAACTTTGTCTTCACAATTAATGAAACATTAAAATGGCTCTCATCGATGCCCATCAATGCAGGAGTCATTCTGGTGGTGACAGTGTAGCGATAGATACTCTTCCCCCACCACATAACACCCCTTCCCCTTCTCCCCCGTTCCTACTATAGGCCTTAGGGTTTCTGTTGACGTTAAGCATCATGTTTACTTTACAAGGGAGGGGGGTGGGGGGTGGAGAGAGATCATAGATGTAAACAACTGATTCTGTGGTGCAATTACGTTAGTCACGACGCTAGGCCTTCTGAGCGGTTAGGTCAGAGCTAAGGAGCTGTGTGAAAGTCGAGGTGGCCGTCCTGGGCTTCCCTGTCCCTAATAAGCTGTGTGTGTGTGTGTGTGTGTGTGTGTGTGTGTGTGTGTGTGTGTGTGTGTGTGTGTGTGTGTGTGCGTGGGTGCGTGGTTGTGTATGAGTGTGGGTGTATCTCCTTGAACCGGCCGCACGAGAGGCCTGCACTCTCGGTCGCTTGGGGATGTGATCCATGGACGACTTTTTAACACATTTTCTACACCTTTTTTTTACAAAGAAACTAGTCAGAAAAGAGTGTGCGAATTTTTTGTACCTTTCAAACACATTTTAAAGGCCTTGTTTGTGGGTATTTCAAAGGTACAGGAACAGGCCTTCCCAGAGGATAGAAAATGTACTATAGTGGTGCACGGATGGTAACAATATACTTTATTCATCCCAGCGGGAAATTAAAGCTGTCGTTCGATCTTATACATTAACGCACAATGAAGAACTGAACTGCACATATCTCAATAAATTATGTGCAATTCAGTTCTTCATTGTGAGTTGATGTATAAGATCGAACGACAGCTTTAATTTCCCGCTGGGATGAATAAAGTATATTGTTAGTGTCATTTTGTGGGTGTGTATCAGTGCGTGCGCACTCGCTCGCGCGCACGCGCATGTGTGTGAGTGGGGGTTGCGGGGGGCGGGAGGGACCGGGCGGGGTGGGGGGGGATGTTTCTCTGTGCGTGTGTGTGTGTGTGTGTGTGTGTGTGTGTGTGTGTGTGTGTGTGTGTGTGTGTGTGTGTGTACATGGTCGCTATCTTGAAGGTCTCACGGTTGGCGGAGAGAGAGAGAGAGAGAGAGAGAGAGAGAGAGAGAGAGAGAGAGAGAGAGAGAGAGAGAGAGTCAAGTTTGTGTCTATAGTCATGTGGCCCGTTACAAAGGGGTTGCTAGTTCGTGATCAGTGCTAGTAAACGAAGAAACCATTATTAGCACCCTATGTTAATGTCAACAAGTAAGGATAATTTCATGGATCCATACACACACATAAGAGACTGCAGCTCTTTACTCTGTTAGGCTCTCCCTCAACGTAATTGCAAAGAAAATAAAGCGTGACACGTTAAGCAATTTATTATCGTTGGAATCACTACATAATCTGGATTAGCGTTCATTTCTAAGTAAGCCTCTGTACCAAGGCAAGCGGAACTTGCTTCTTAACTGACTGTACAATCAGCATCAGAAGAGCACAATCATGACATTTGTTTTCAATTGTATCTACACAAAAGGGGCAGAGTTGCTGGTTCTCTGCTAATGAGAAGCACAGCCTGTGTGTGTGTGTGTGTGTGTGTGTGTGTGTGTGTGTGTGTGTGTGTGTGTGTGAGTGTGTGTGTGCGCGCGCGCGCGCGTGCATGCATTCTTACGTGAGTGCGTGTCTGCGTGCGTGCGATGTTATATGCGTGTGAATCAATGTGTGGCACCTCCTTGTACTGACCAAAAGAGAGGTCCGAACTCTCGGTTGCTTTTGAATTTGATCCCTGGACGTCCTTTTACAATGTTTTCAATTCTTTATATGACGACATTAGGAGAAAAAAGCTAGCCAGAAAGAGGAATTTGCGAATTCTTTGTACTTATCGAACACCTTTTTAAGGCCCCTTGTTTGTGGGTATCCGAGAGGTACAGGAAAGGGTTTCTGAGAGGACAGAAAAGGTACAGGGCGGTACCTGGATGGTACCTTGAAAGCTTCTCGAGTGGCGGAGAGAGGGAGACAGAGAGCGATCGGAATAGTGTAGTCGTTTGTGTGTGTTTGTGTGTGTGTACATGCGTTTTTCCGTGCGTGCGTGCGTTCGTGTGTGTGTGTGTGTGTGTGTGTGTGTGTGTGTGTGTGTGTGTGTGTGTGTGTTGTGTGTGTGTGTGTGTGGGGGGGGGGGGGGGGGGGGTGTGTGTGTGTCTGCGTGCGTGCGACGTTTTGTGCATGTGTATACAATTTGTGGCACCTCCTTGTACCGACCAAAAGAGAGGCCCGAAATATCGGTTACTTTTGAATTTGATCCCTGGACATCCTTTTACAACTATATGACAACATTAGGAAAAAGAAGCTAGTGAGAATAGAATTTGCGAATTCTTTTTACTGTCGAACACCTTTAAGGCTTTTTTTTTCTTTCTGTCTTTTCTTTGGTATCCGAGAGGTACAGGAAAGGGTCTCTGAGAGGATGGAAAAGGTACCAGGGCGGTACTGGATGGTACCTTGAACATTTCTCGGGTAGCGGAGATAGGGAAACAGAGAGCGATTGGAAATAGTGTAGTCGTGTGTGTGTGTGTGTGTGTGTGTGTGTGTGTGTGTGTGTGTGTGTGTGTGTGTGTGTGTGTTCGGGCGCGCGTGCGTGCGTGCGTGGTGCGTGCGTGCGTGCGTGTGTGCGTGTGTGTGTTTGCGTGCGTGCTACGTTTTGTGTGTGTGTGTGTGGTGTGTGTGCATGCGCGCGCGAGTGTGTGTGAGCGCGCGCGTGCGTTTTGGGTTTGTGTATCAGTGCGTACGTGTGTGTGTGTGTGTGTGTGTGTGTGTGTGTGTGTGTGTGTGTGTGTGTGTGTGTGCGTGCGATGTTTGTGCATGTGCATACAATTTGTGGCACTCCTTGTACCGACCAAAAGAGAGGCCCGAACTGTCAGTTGCTTTTGAATTTGATCTCTGGACATCCTTTTACAACTATATGACGACATTAGGAGAAAAGAAGCTAATGAGAAAGAATTTGCGAATTCTTTTTACCTGTTGAACACCTTTTAAGGCCATTTATTAAATTAAAAAATTGTGGGTATCGAGAGCTACATGAAAGGGTCTCTGGGAGGATAAAAAAGATACCAGGGCGGTACGTGAATGGAACCTTGAACATTTCTCGGGTGCGTAGATATGGAACAGCAATTGGAAATAGTGTAGTCTGTGTGTGTGTGTGTGTGTGTGTGTGTGTGTGGTGTGTGGTGTGTGTGTGTGTGTGTGTGTGTGTGTTTCGTGCGTGCGCACGTATGTGCGTGCGTGCGTTTGTGTGTTTGCGTGCGTGCGACGTTTTGTGTGTGTGTGTGTATCAATGTGTGGCACCTCCTTGTACAGACCAAAAGAGAGGCCCGAACTGTCGGTTGCTTTTGAATTTGATCCCTAAACATCCTTTCACAATGTTTTCTACATCTTTATGTGACGATATTAGGACAAAATAAGCAAGTCAGAAAAGAATTTGGGACTTAAAGAGAGAGGGGTGTATTGGATATAGTGTAGTCGTGTGTGTGTGTGTGTGTGTGTGTGTGTGTGTGTGTGTGTGTGTGTGTGTGTGTGTGTGTGTGTGTGTGTGTGTGTGTGAGAGAGAGAGAGAGAGAGAGAGATTGGGGGTTGATTCCTGGACACCTTTTTGACGTTTTCTGCACCTTTATCTCACATCTGGAAAAATGAAATTAGAAAAGAGTGTGCGAATTCTTTGTGCCTTCCAAACACCGTTTTAAGCATTTTTGTGTGTGGGTATTCCTAACGTACAGGAACTGACTTCGGAGAGGTCAGAAAAGATACCAGGGCGGTACATGGATGGTACCTTGAAATTTTCTCGGGTGACTTAGAGAGAGAGAGAGGGAGAGAGAGGTGGATTGGATAAAGAGTAGTCGTGTGTGTGTGTGTGTGTGTGTGTGTGTGTGTGTGTGTGTGTGTGTGTGTGTGTGTGTGTGTCTGTGTGTGTGTGTGTGTGTGTGTGTGTGTGTGTGTGTGTGTGCGCGCGCGCTCGCGCGTTCGTTCGTGCGTGCGTGCGTGCGTGCGCGCGCGCGCGCGCGCGTGTACATGCGTGTGTGCGTTTATATATATATACGAAGAGCACATGGCAATCGTCTTCAATTGTGTCTACACTAAAGGGGCTGAGTCATTGATCCTTTGCTATTGAGAAGCGAAGCCTGTGGCCGTTTATACGCGAAACGCCCTTCCGAGAGTAACAGTTATGTACACTCTGCTTTGTAAGACTTGCAGGTATCTTTCACGCGCAGAGATAGAGAGAGAGAGAGAGAGAGAGAGAGAGAGAGAGAGAGAGAGAGAGAGAGAGAGAGAGAGAGAGAGAGAGAATGACTGACGTGAACAGCCTGGCTGGGGGTAAGGTACATATATAAACTACCGTAATCGTGACACTATAGACAGCAGACAGATGTGTGTATGCTGGTATGAAGATTTTTTAAATTTTATTTTTAAATCAATAAATCATTTGTTTCAAGTGCATAGACCAAAATATTTTAAACCACCCAGTAGGACTTTTCCCACCAAAAGCAGACGCAATCGATAGTTTTATTATTCTGCTATCATGCTGCTATTATGCGTTATCCTTGTGCATGCCATAGTGTCGTTAAGACTTCTCTTTTTGATGGTGAACATGGGGTGTTTAACTGACTAGTGCAACGGTGTTAGTGCAAACTGTATCTCAGAAAAGCTGAAAACAGTCCATTACGCTTTCTCTATCGGGAGTTGAACCCACGGTAGCTTCGCTTTCACTAGATCAGCACCATAGCTCTAACCACTGAGCTACGGCCCTTTCAGTCATGTGGGTTGTCAGGACAAAACGGGGCATGACTGATCAAGACTAGTACAAGTCAGCCAGAAATTGCGCTTGTCTACGGGAGGTAATCCATGAATAATAATCACACAAGTGATTGACAGCCTGGTACCTTGAAGACACCTTCTGAGTACTCCGGGCGTGCCTTTTATGCACTTTCCAGACACTTTCCGAGCACCTTTTCAATACCCAAACAGAACGAGTACTACAGAGGTGTTCAGAAAGTGTTGGCGAGGTGCACCTCCAGCCTTGATTTGCATATGTTAATTGTACCATTTTGGTACCTTTTCCATACTCTTCTAGTACCTAAAGTTGCTCTGGGGCAGACAACCAGGTTCTGTTTACCAGAATTATGGAAACTTATAAGGGCAAATCTAAGATGTTCACCATTTGAAGGTTGCAGTTCTACTGGTTCCACCAGCCCTGTGGCTGTGCTCTATTTATCTGACAAGCTCACTCCTTAAGGTAAAGTGTATGAAATAATGATGTAGGTATCCCTGCTGTTCCCTTCCCATGTATTCTTGTCCTTATAAGACACCTGTCTGAGAAGTCATTGTGATTGTACTGGCCATTGTCTTGCAACAGGGTTCTGCTGTATTGTTGATTGTGTCTTAATGTAGTCCATCATGCAAACTGCTGTTTTTGAGTGTGGGATCAGTGAGAAGTGGAAGGACCAGCTCAGTATTGGCTGCACTGATCTGATAAGCTGGTGGAAGTTTTGTAGGCCTGTAAAATTGTGAAACAGTTATTGTTCACCAAATGGTTTCATCATACATGTTGTCTTAGAGTCTGATTGTTAACCAGACAGAGTCATTTTAGCCAGTCAATCTCTATGAACTGGTTGAAGTTTATAGAACTAGCCTTGTGCCATTGCAGTGTTTGTAGTATTTTTGGTGATTCTGATCTTGAGCTGTAAGCCCATTCACTTGAGGGTCGCTTACTCTTCCCCCGTTCTTGTTGGATTCTCACCGAGCTGCCCTGCCATTGTAGTCAGTTCACATGAGCCATTTCAACTGGATGCTTCTTTACTGCTAATTCCAGGAACAAGCCTGTGTGCATCAAGGTGATGAGCAGCAGATGCATACTGAAAATCACAGCTGGTGCCAATCACAGCATGGCTCTGACAGCAAATTCTCAGGTATGTATGACGATGCCCATCCTTTAAGATCACCCTAAAAACCCAGCAAAAGTGGTCTTAAGAGAGAGGTGGTCCTTAGAGAGGGGTTCATTTACATGGGAATATGAAGGGAAAGGTGTTAGAAGAAGTGGTCTCCAAAGACGGATGGTCTTTGGTATGATGGGAAAGGTGTGAAAAAGTGGTCTCCAAAGAGGGGTGGTCTTTGGTATGATGGGAAAGGTGTGAGAAAAAGTGGCCTTAAAACAGGGGTCATCTTTAGTATGATGGGAAATGTGTGAAAAGGTGGTCTTAAAACAGGGATGGTCTTTGGTATGACAGGAAAGGTGTAAAAAAAATAATAATGGTCTTAAAAGAGGGATGGTCTTTTGATGGGGGGTTCATTCATATTGGAATATGAAGGGGAAAATGTCAGAAGAAGTTGTCTCAAAAGAGGGGTGGTCTTTGATGTGATGGAAAAGGTGTGAAAAAAGTCATCTTAAAAGAAGGATGGTCATATTGGAATGTAAAGAGAAAGGTGTCAGAAAAGTGGTCTCAAAAGGGGGATGGTCTCTCACTCATCAGAGTGGTCTCTCATCAGGGGTTGTTCTGTGCCATTTTCTTCGTTCCCTCCTCTTGGACAGCATCACCTAAATCCCATGTAAAAATTGTTGTGGAAAACAGAAAAATTCTAGAGTTTATCCCCTGGCAACGTGTCCTTTGACCATTCATTTCTTTCAAGGCATAACAGTGTGGGTAGCATTGCAGTGGGGTTATGTTCCCCTTTGAATAGTATTGCAAACAATGTACTGTAAACCATCATTGCTGTTGTTACATGGTATATACAAGAGTGTGCAGTTTAGTGTTGGTTCCATGTAACCTCGGTGGATTTGAATTTTGATCTGCCTTGAATAATTTACTTGCATACCAAGTTACAGTTACTGAGGTGTTTTAGGTCAGTTGTGCCCCTTGTTACAGGTGTGATGTCATTGAAGCATTATCAACTCCCTTTGCTGGTTGGATGCCTCATCAGCTCTGATTACTACTAGTTGACAGCTGGTTATGTATGAAAGCAAAGTCCTCTGTGATATTGCTTATGACATCATTTGTATGTTTAAGTGAGTGAAAGCTGTTGAGTCAGGTTACACCATACAGGTGCTTCTTTTTCAGGTGTATGCATGGGGAGCCAACAACTACGGTCAGCTGGGCCACAGCGAAAGTGGCATAAGCCCAGCACGTATCAAGGTACAAAAAACACATCATGTGTGCTTTGAGTGAATGAAACAGGTCTGTCACTAAGCCAGTCAGTGGATTTGATTGGTAAAGAAGAATTAGTTGATCAATGGACAGCAAATAAACTATGTTGTACATCTTGTGGGATAGGTGTGCAATATTTAAAATGAGAGAAACGCTGGCACATGTAATGCTGGGAATTCAGGTTGCTTTCTCACAGGGAAAGCTGTAGCTGCGACTGTCATGCCACCCAGACAATCAGCTGGTTTCTAATGACTCTCATACATTTCTTCCCTGATTGTACAGTCCATGCTTGATGTTTTGAGGATACTGTTAGGTGCATCTCTGTAGCCTTGCAGTGAGCAGTTACACTTCTAACGCAGCTGTATTGGGTTTCTCAGAAAGTCTGAAGCAAGGAACATGGTTAAGCCATCAGATGGGTGTGTCATTGTTGTAAAACTCGTTCGATACAGAGCTGTAACTGGACAGGCCCTGACCTAGGTATACTTGACGCTGCTCTGTCAGCAACATGAAACATTTTAATGTTTCAGTAACTGTTGGGATGGGGGAATGTATACTTGACACTGCTCTGTCAGCAACATGAAACATTTTAATGTTTCAGTAACTGTTGGGATGGGGGAATGTATACTTGACACTGCTCTGTCAGCAACATGAAACATTTTAATGTTTCAGTAACTGTTGGGATGGGGGAATGTATACTTGACACTGCTCTGTCAGCAACATGAAACATTTTAATGTTTCAGTAACTGTTGGGATGGGGGAATGTATACTTGACACTGCTCTGTCAGCAACATGAAACATTTGAATGTTTCAGTAACTGTTGGGATGGGGGAAGGTATACTTGACACTGCTCTGTCAGCAACATGAAACATTTGAATGTTTCAGTAACTGTTGGGATGGGGGAAGGTATACTTGACACTGCTCTGTCAGCAACATGAAACATTTGAATGTTTCAGTAACTGTTGGGATGGGGGAATGTATACTTGACACTGCTCTGTCAGCAACATGAAACATTTGAATGTTTCAGTAACTGTTGGGATGGGGGAAGGTATACTTGACACTGCTCTGTCAGCAACATGAAACATTTGAATGTTTCAGTAACTGTTGGGATGGGGGAATGTATACTTGACACTGCTCTGTCAGCAACATGAAACATTTGAATGTTTCAGTAACTGTTGGGATGGGGGAAGGTATACTTGACACTGCTCTGTCAGCAACATGAAACATTTGAATGTTTCAGTAACTGTTGGGATGGGGGAAGGTATACTTGACACTGCTCTGTCAGCAGGTGTGAGACATTTTAATGGTTCAGTAACTGTCAGGGTTGGGGTTGGTGGGGGATGTATACTTGATGGTACTCTGTCAGCACTGTGAGACATTTTAATGTATCAGTAACAGTAACTGTTGGGTGGGTGGGGGTTGGGGGGTATATGTGACACTACTACTCTGTCAGCAATGTGAAACATAATGTTTCAGTAACTGCTGGGGTGGGATGGGGGTGGGGTGCATTATTGAGCTGACATTATTCTGTCAGCAATGTGAGACAATTGGATATTTTAATGTTTTGGTAACTGCTGAGGGGTGGGGGTGGGGTGGAGAAAGCCATAAGTTTCTGTAAACTATAACTCTTGAAGAGGAAGGTGAACCAAAGTGGAACTGAATCTGGGTCTGTCTGCTTGGCAGCCAAGCCCCATAACTCAGAGAGGCCAGCCTGGCTCATGGGTGTGTTGTGTTCCAGTTCATGAAGGGTTGCTGTGTGTGGGACCTTGCAGCAGGCACCAACCATTCAGTGTTTTTGGCTGATAGTTCTGGCATGAAGCCAGACATCTTCTACTGCGGCAAACAGCCAGGGTTTGTTTCTATTCTTCTCTCTGTCTCCGTGTGGATAGAACTTGTCATGGTGTTTAACACTGAAAACAAAATCAGTGATTGATCAAGCCATATGAATGGGGTGGTCTTTTTTGTATTGTTTTTTGCTTCATTTAATAGTAATTATGATGATCAGAAAAAGAAGAAGATGATGGGGATTTATCAGGTGCCCAGGGTCTGCCCTGTGAGTTGATTCAAAATACAGAACAGTATGAACGTGAGATGAAAATATCACTGTACATTGAGACAAGGATTGCCACTTTCAAACATTATTTGAAAGTTAAAAAGAAAAAAAAGAAAAAAGAGAAGGTTATATCATGTTCCCATGAAACATGGCTACTGGGAATTGCCTGTCAGCCTGGCCTCTTGGCAAACAGAGATTAGGTCTGGTTTGACAAGCTGTACTGAGCATCAAAGATGACTCACTTCAGTTTGTTTGCAGTTTTACAATAAAAAGAAGTAGTGATGACTCACTTCAGTTTGTTTGCAGTTTTACAATAAAAAGAAGTAGTGATCAAGACTCAGATATATGCATGAGAGAAATATGTTATTCTGCTAGGGTAAATGAAGCAGAACACACCATTTCTTTTAGCGGGTAGGATCTTCAAGCAGTTCTGACACCTCAGCCTCCACCATCCAATATTAACCCACCTGTTTGTGTTCTTGTGATTGCTGAATGAGAAACAGGGCAGTTTTTTTTATTTTGTTTTTTTATTCTAGGTTCCCTTGTATGTGACTAATATCACTTGTGCACTGCAGTTCGTAATGACTTAATGTAGCCATTCTTCCACCCTCCAACCCATCCTCACCTCCAACTCTGGTGTCTGTAAACCTTTCCAGTAATGTGTTGTGTTTGTTTCACAGGAAAGATGCATGCAGCCCCATGCAAAAAGCTACTGTTCCCACTTCAGTGAATGAAATGAAAAAGGTAAATGAAACGTCTCATGAAGTACGAATTGGCTGATATCTGTTACAAGATCTGGTTGCTGTTCAGTTCTGGAATCGCTTAATTGGTTCCACTGTCACGGGAGAGAGTTGCGTTGTGTACATGGGTTGATTAGAGTACACATGTATGTCGCCATGACATCCTCTTCAAATGCCAGTACATGGGCCTATTTGTACATCACTTTGCAGTTGCTAACTTGACTTGGTAGGATTAATCAACTTTGTCTGATTTAGTCTTGGGTGTATGCATATA
This sequence comes from Alviniconcha strummeri, assembly GCA_963584105.1. Taxonomy (NCBI): domain Eukaryota; kingdom Metazoa; phylum Mollusca; class Gastropoda; family Provannidae; genus Alviniconcha; species Alviniconcha strummeri. The sequence goes on along the minus strand of CAUZXP010000415.1, from coordinate 22,230 downwards.
TATGCATGCACAAATGTATGTGTATGTGCACTCACACATGTGCATACATGTGCACACGTGCATGCATGCACATGCATACACATACGTGCGCGCTCCTCCCTCACACACACGCACACACACAACCACAACAACCACCCCCATACACACACACACACACACACACACACACACATACACACACGTGCACGCACACACACACACACACACACACACACACACACACACACACACACACACACACACACACAATTATGTGTGCATGCACACCTGTGCACACACTCACATACACCTGTTCATTTCTTGTGCACTTAGAAAGACAGTTATTTTTTCAGAACTTTTCAGCAGATTATTTCAGTTCAGGATAGCTTACATGGGGGCATAACTTCTCCACTCTGTTTTACTTTGTGTTTTGAAGTGCCAGAATTTACCTGAGACTTCATTCAACTGAGATGGGTTGTGAAAGCAGTGCTGGGATTGAAGGAACCAGTACTTTAGTTTTAAATTTAAAGTTTTGGACAAAGGGCCACTTGCGACTTTAATTACAATGGTATTTAGGGCAGCACAAAGTCTGAAAGAACCAGTGCTTTAATTCACTTAAGAGGATGTGTGCTTTTGTATGTCCTGTGAATTTAGGGAGACAGACCACTTGCTACCTGAATGATGTTAGTGTTTAATTTGTATTTTGTTGTTGTTGTTGTTGTTATTTGCTTCTGTACATGCAGTATTACATGTCCTTTGTGAAGCACATCATGTTCATGGTAGATGATAAGCTGTACAAATCTCCATTATTATCACCGAATGATGGGAACATTTAGATGTGTAGTTACTGGGATGTCTTAATATTCCTTTAGCTGGCCTTTGACCAGTTGCAAGCAGACTGTGCTCCAATTGCATAAAGGAAACAACACAGAACATTGCCAGACTTTTCGGTCATGGTTTTCTTGTCCATTTTACAGCTTGGCTGGATTCGTAGCCTGGCTGCAGGGGGGGATAATTGCTACTGCACGCTGGGAACCTCCCAGCCAGTGGCAGTGAGTGTTTTGTACGAGCTGGCTGCTTCAGAGAGAGCCTTTTACCAGGAGCTGGTGAAGATCAACACTAACTTGCTCAAGCCACTGACTAAGTCAAGTGAGAGTTGCATTTGGTTTTTCTTTCTTTCTAAGAATAATATATATATAATAGTGCTATATAAAAGCGACCAATAATGACAATAATTACGCTTTTCAAGATGCGAGTAGGATCTGCTTGAATATGGAGAATTTATGAAATATGATGTAAACGAATTGTAGTATCTTTGGGAGGATGGAAGGGGGATATATGTGGAGAGTTTTTATATATATTCTTTAAAGATTACTTTCAACCTGAATACATTTTGAGTGTTGCTTGGGTAAGCATAGGCTGTTTTCACAATGCACTGGCTCCCCTTTATGACTCCTTTAAGATCAAATGCTGCTGGAGGCAAAGTCCATCTGCAGCACACCTAGTATGTTTACCTCTTTTAAGTCAAATTTCTGTGAGGAACAAGATACTTTTATGGAAACCAGCCACTTTTTCTTAAGAGGGGTCTCCTTCATGCCTCACTTACTGTTACAGTTAATTATTGGGTGTTGTTTTTCTGTAGCATTCTTCACAGTGATGGATGTGTTTCCATACAAGTCTGCTCTGCACAACCTAGTGGCAGGCTTCATCTCACTCACCAAGAAGGTACACATGCATTGTAGTCTTTTGTGCTTTGTTGTGTGTGTGGATTACAGTGTTCTGTGTATGCCTCCTGCCTTTTGTTTGGATTTGTCACTTTGATTGCAGCATTTTTGTTGTTGTGGCATGTAAAAAAAATAATAGTACATAATTTTTGTTGTTGCTTTGGTATGTCGTGTATGCAGTTTTTTAGTATTCTGTGTATTCTTCAGTCTTCTGTGCTCATGACTTCAGTTGCTGCCTTTTGTTGCATGTGTATTTGATGTAATGTGTGTGTTTTGAGTGTTCTGTGTATGCCTTTGCTTTTTGCATACATGACTGCAGTCACAGCTTTTTGTTGCTTGGGTACTGGATGTAGTGCATGAATTTTTAGTGTTACGGATTTTTAGTGTTATCAGTGTGTCTTTGATTGCAATCTGCACGCATTTCAGTGTCCACACAGTACTGAAAACCAGTTCTGTCTGTAGATTGGTGAGGGTGTGATGGACCTGACAGAAGTGGTGAGAGAAGACCAGAGAGTGATGTCAGCAACTTTCCTGCGGTCCTACACCCATTTCACGGAGGAGTTCCGGCGGTACTCCCGTTTCTTTGCCGATTTTCTGGCCATTGGGGGCTTTGAGTACAGTGCTCGCACTGGCAGGTATGCACACCTGCTTCCTACTTGTGTCAGATGCTCGGACCGTTGTGATTGAGCTTTAAAGTTATTTAACGTAAAAATGTAGTCACTCATTTAGAATCACATGAACACAGTGAGTCTGCTCAAGAGAGGGGAATAGCACTATATAAAAGTGATCAACAACGTCAGTAGTGCTGCCTCTGTTTCAGAGTATGCTATATCTGTTTCAAAACAATGACTGACTTTGCTGCTAAATACCTTTTGGATCTTCTTCAGGTGTACGTACCTAATAGTTCTTTCCACTGTTTCCTTCCATGCATTTCAGCGAGTTCTTTGACAAGTACCAGGGTCGCGACTCCCCAGCACGATCAGGTGAGGACCGAACAGAGAGCAGAAGTGACCGCTCCTTCACGCGCTTCCTGCGCAGCATGAAATACCCGTTCCTGCGCCTGAAGGAGTACAGCAGGCTCTTGCAGAAGCTGGCTGAAAGCTTTGAAGTGGTGAGTGGTCCAAGGTGGCGTCGCTGAGTTGAATCCCCTCCGAGTTCAATGGTGAGAGGTCTGTTTGCTGGGGGAGAAGGGCGGATGGGTGTCATTGTCCATAGAGAGCGAGGAGTTAGCTGGTTAGGTTGTGGTGGGTTAGCCAGTGAGCTTAATTGTGGTGTGCATCACTCTGCGAGCCCAGTTGTGGAAAGTGGTGAGGTATCCATTTGGTAGCAGAGTGGTGAGTTATCCGTTACACGGAGTGGCCAGTTATTTGTGGACAAGAGTGGCAAGTTATCTGGCAGGAGTGCGATAAGTTACCCATTTGGTGAGTTACCCATTGGAAGAGTGGTGAGCTATTCATTGGGGGAGCAGGGAGCTATCCATTTGGAGAGTGGTGAGCTATCCATCTGGAGAGTGGTGAGCCATCCAGTTGGATATTCTTAAGAATGCATGGGTGGATCTCATCTGTCTCCTGATCAGTACTATACTTTTGACTGTTTCTATCTTGGTGTTACTGGGATGAGTGTTTCTGGCTCAGGGTTAACAATCCCACTGTGTGATTTCAGAACTCAGAGTCCAGCAACTTGCTGCAGAAGGCTGTAGTCAGCTGGGACAGCTTGAAGCTGACCGTCACTTCTGATCACAAACTGGCAGATACAACCAGGGCCTTCTGGGAAGGGGCCAGCCCGCGACTTGCTGTAAGTCTGCTCAGCACATGTAAACTGATAGCTACCAGCCCTTGCTAGGACTGTATTCTGGTCTAACACTTTTTTTTTTATGAATAGTACCCCCCCCCCCCAAAAAAAAAAAAGAAGAGGTAAATTGTCTGTATTTCTGTTTTTTAACCCTGGCCTTATTTCTTTGTTGATGAATACACCAATGTGCATCAGATGTATGAAAGATTAACAATTAAACATATTTCACTCACTTGTTTTATGAATACACCAATGTGCGTCGGATGTGATGAAAGATTAACGGTTGAACATATTTTACTCACTTGTTTGGATTTTATTGAAATAAAAAAGAGACACTTTACAGCTCAGTCACTGCATATGATATTCCAAGATATTTCAGCTGAAAGGATTTTTTTACTTTTTAAAGGAGGTCAATAGTTTTGGAAGAATTTGAATTTTCAGATTTTCTTTTGGTTATATTTGTGTTCTAACCACTTTTTATGTCCATTTTAAATCTGTATATATACTAGTTTTAGTGTATACACATTTTTAACAGTTGTTATGTGATGATAAAAAAATGTGTCTTGCCCTGATATAATTGTACTGGTTGACTGGGCATAAAACACCAAGTTAGTTATTGATTTATGTTGCTTATGGCTTGGTGGTTTCAGGATGCTCTGCGTATTCCCAGTCGCCGCGTGCTGAGAGACAGCAAGACTCATCCACTGCTGATGCCTTCTGCCGGCCGCTTCTCCTCTCACCTCTTCATCCTTTTCAATGACATGTTTGTCCATCTTCAGGTAAAGTGGAGGACCGTTAGCTCATTTGGCACAAGTCAATTGAGTACATTCAGTACAACCTGGCGTCGCTGAGCATCCACTCCCCACAAAACTTGTTACAAATGATGAAGTTTGAAATCTCTCCCTTGAGCCACCCTAGCTGCAGGCAGGACCAGGGTGTTTCCCGTGATACATGCTCTTCTTACGGGTTCTGTGTAGGTTTTGACACCATTCTTTATGACTTCAGTGACTGCCAAAAACTGAACGCATTTGTAAGGAAATTTGGGACCCCATTTCTTTGTGACTTCAGCAACTGACAAAAAACACACACACTAATTTGTAAGGAAATTTGGGACACCATTGCTTTGTGACTTCAGCAGCTGACAAAAACCAAACACGCCCATAAGCAAATTTGGATGTGTTGGGTGCTCACTCAACAGTGACTGTGGTCAGAAGTCTCTGGGCTTCGGACTTGTGGAGGATGATTTGTTTCTGAGCTAAATGATGGCTCAGCTGTGTGTGGACCTTGATGTGCCCAGCACCAGCACTGGTTGTACAACTCACATGTCAGTCGGAGGTTCGGCAAGTGGCCTCACAACTGACAAATTGACCCTCATTTACAAAATGGCTGCCATATATTTTAATATTGGAGGGCGGATTGTTCTGTGTTCAATTGGAAATGTATGATGAAGGTAGAGATATCTTTTGCTGAAAGTAGTGAGAGAGAGTTCTTCATTTTGGGATATGTCTTCTTCCTGTTTGTAATACTGTGGTAAGCCCAACACTTTGAGCAAAGTCCACAGTGGTGGGGGTGGGCTTGGGGGATATGGGGGAAGGAGGTGGGAGGGGGGTGGCAGGGGGGTGCATGTTGTTGTGTTTTTTTAGGGGGGGAGTGGTTTATTAGTGTGAGGAGCTCACCTAGCCCTCTACACAGCATTTGAAGGTATTAGAGGAGTTTGAGGAGAAGGTGATGGAAGGAATATGTATCAGTAGGTGAGTGATGATGCTGGCAGTGGTGACTTGAATCACATCATGATGATGACAGATATATATATATACTCTGTTGACAGTCCAACAGTCACACCATTTTCCCACTGGAGACCTTGTGGGTGGAAACACCAACAACTGATTCTGATCAACTGTGAGTAGCTGCAATCCTTGTTTTGGTGCTCTGCTGGGTGTGAACAAAAACATTGTCATCTGCAGTAATACTGAAAGTGTCATTTCAGTTCCTAGAAGATTTAGGTGTCTTTTTATATATAGATATATATAGATTTTTTATTTTTATTTGTGAGGGCGAGTTTAACTGCATCAGATCTCAAGAGTTTACTTTTTTGGTGAGGCATTTTAATCTGCTCATTCTTAAATTGCAGTAATGCTCATTTCAGAAATATTTTCCAGTATACAATTAAATTTATTTACAAGTACTTTCTTATTCTTATAAATGAAACAACAATGAAAATGTAGAAACCATTATCCATATAAATTAAAACAACTGTCTTACTAGCAGAGATTCGGTCCTTTTTCAGAATCTTGTTCTTTTTTTCAGTCCTGTGATTGTGATAATTTGTCCAGAAGACAGGATTGAGCTGTCTGTGACCTCCTCTGCTGAAAGGGTAGGCAAAATGAAAAATTGCTTCATTTATACATGTGCATTCCTGTGCCAAAAAAAAACCAAAAAAAAAACCGTCTGTCATTTTTTGATACATTTACAGTACAGTTCACCATTATTTGATCAGCCATTACTTGCTTTCTGTTAAAAAATGTTTTTCAAAGATTGAGAAAGTTAAAGGATTGTTATCATGTCATGAGATTTTAAAGGCTTGTTATCATAAATAGAATTTGTGAAAGGATTGTAGTCATTATATAAACTGGTGAAATTTGAAAGGACTGTTATTATTGGATAAACTGATGGAGTTTTAAAGGATTGTTATCATGATGTCAACTGATACTTGGAGAAAGATTTTGTTGTTGTTATTTTACCCCAAAGAGAGTGTGGTACAGGAATAAAATCAACAAGCATAGTGGTGTTTCAGAAGAAAAAAAGAGACTCTTGTTGAATTATTATTTTACTGGTGTGATCTTAGGCAAAGGGGAAATTGAAGCTGATACAGGTAAATGGTCATTTCCATTCTGCATATATTTGTATGGAGAGGAGAAGCTGGTTCATCTTTTTGTGTGTGTATTAAAATGGACAGTGTTTCACTGTGTTTAGGCAGAGTGGCTGATGGCCTTCAACTCTGCGATCAACAAAGTGCTGTCCAGCCAGAAGGATGTGGGGCGACGGGGCAGCGCTGAGAGGCTGTCTCCACCCCTTGTGCGACATGCCAACCACAAGTTTGTGCGCCATCCCCACTGGAAGGATGGGTCCTATGTTGGCACATGGCTCAGTGGCAAGATGCATGGACAGTGAGTGTGTGTGTTTGTGTGTGTGTGTGTGTGAGAGAGAGAGAGAGAGTGTGCATGTGTGCGTGCATGCGCATGTGTGTGTGTGTGTATGCAAGCAAGTCAGTCTGCATGATTTGTAGGAAAAGAGGGGCAGGGAGAAGGAGATAGCTAGGCAAAATAATGAAAATGGGCACTAGGCATGCCTAACCTGCAGTGGCTCTAAGCACTTGCAAATTCTTTTAAACATACATGTATTGACAGAATGATTCAAATACACAGCCTCACACTCACACACAAGCACACCCACCCACACATGCACACACCACCCCCCCCACACACATTCACATGCACACACACACACACACACACACACACACACACACACACACACACACACACACACACACACACACACACACATACACACATGCGCACACACATGCACACCACACGTACACACACATGTACACATTCATATATCAGGGCAGCTGGACTGAAGAAAAAGGTTTTAAAAAGAGAGGTTTTCATGCAACTGACAGACACAAAATATGGAGACAGATGGACTGAGAATAAGACAGAAACACTGGCAACAAAGACAAGAAAGTAGTTGTGAAGAACTGCATATTTATATTTTACACAACCACCATGACCAGAAAACAACAGCTGAGGTATTACAGAACAGAATGGAGTCTGTGATGTATCAGACACATAACAGTGATTTTTGTTTCAAGGGGAGAAATCAAGTGGACTGATGGCAGGAAATACACAGGCCTGTTCAAACATGGTGTTCAGCATGGGTAAGCTTTTGACTGCCTTCTTGTTTTGTAATACGCAGTCTGTATGTATTTATGAGTATGACTGTCTTCTTGTTTTGTAATACACAGTCTGTATTTATTTATGCATATGACTGCCTTTTTGTATTTCTGACCAGTATCTAGTGTACATAAAAACAAGGGTAACACCATACTGTGTTAAAATTTTTTGGTTTTCTTGAAACCTTTCTGAATGAGAATTTCTGACCAGTGAGTGTAAAATGTTGATTAGAATCATCATATTTGTGTGTGAAGGAACCCTGTTTACCAGCAGGCTTTGTTGTTTTGAACTCAGAGGTGCTTTCAAAGACTTTGTTTACCAATGTGTTTGCTGCCATCAGACGCGGAGTGTACGTGATCCCAAAAGGAGGCAGCAGCAAGGAGATTCAGGACGGCAACTGGAAGGATGGAAAGCTGAATGGGACCGCACATATCAGGTAGGAAGCGGCTTCCTGTGTCTGATATACAGAGCTGCCAACCACTACATTTTGGTCATAGTTTACTTTGTCCAAGTACTTTGCACTATGTGGCTACACTGATCTCGCTAGGCCTCCCCCCCCCCCACGTCATAGTTTACTTTGCCCGAGTACTTTGCACTATGCGGCTACACTGATCTCGCTAGGCCTCCCCCCCCCCACGTCATAGTTTACTTTGCCCGAGTACTTTGCACTATGCGGATACACTGATCTCGCTAGGCCTCCCCCCCACGTCATAGTTTACTTTGTCCGAGTACTTTGCACTATGCGGCTACACTGATCTCGCTAGGCCTCCCCCCCACCCCTCCCCAAGCAAATTTTTTTTATTTTCGATCCTGTGCATGTGAGTGCCCCAGACTGAGAGCTTTGTGTAGGCTGTGGGTTTGCTGCATCATGCTGCCTGCTGTGCAGCTATGCCAACGGGGATGACTACAAGGGCTACTTCCAGTCTGGTCAGCGCTTTGGTCATGGTGTGCTGCAGCAAGGGCGCCACCTGTCTTCCTACGCCAGCATCTATGTCGGGGAGTGGCTGAACGATAAGCGCCAGGGCTACGGGGTGCAAGATGACATTCTGAAAGGTACGGTCATTGGCAGGATGGGCTATTGAAGCTGATTTAACGTCTTACATTTCTGTGCTTGAACTTGGAAGGTTTAGCCAGTAAAACAGAGCGTGATTTATTTCGTTCTCTGTGCTGTGACTGCCTCAACTCTACTGCTCCTGTCCACTTGACTGAACTCCTGAAAGTTTACAAACCAACCTGCCAGCTGTGCTCTTCTTCTGATACTTCCATTTTTTGTCTTCCCTTCGTGTGCACTCACTCGCTTGGTCAGAGATCTTTTTCTTGCGCTGCACCGTCTGTCTGGAACAGTCTCCCTTGTGAGATCATCAAACACACATCTTTGAAATCATATTTGAAATCTCACCTCTTCAAGCTGTCCTATTGACTGCATGTGTGTGTGTTGGGGGGGTGGGGGTGGGGGGGGGGGGGGGGCAGGGCATGTATGTGCATGCATGCGTATGCAGAAGTTTGTTTTGACTGCTTTGGCTCTTTACTTTGTAATGGGCTAGGGGCTTCAATTTGGAGAAATAGCACATAAAAGAGTACATAACTGTTTATTATCATTTATTATATTTGCATTTTTTGCCTGTACACAGGCTGTCAAAGATGATTCTGTAGAGGTACACTAAAATAGTCTTGACGGCAGAGGAAAAAAGGTAGCAGGAAAGAAAAAGCTGGCTGGCTGGAGAACATCAAGGTGTGTGCCAACCACAGATTGCACTTTGAGCTGCTTGTGGGACGTGCACTCTTTAACAATGATGTGGTATTACTGATATTGCCATCCTTGTTCCAAGAAGACAGACCCAGACCCAGGTGGGAAGGATCAGAGGATGTACTTCAGGTGGAGTTTATGTATTTAGTTTGTATTTACACACATGCTAAGTGAGAGTTGCTGTAGGCAGCTTAGATCAGTTTTTTTCTTTTTCTTTCTTTTGTGCATGCATGTGTGTGTGTGAGCATGTGTGTGTGTGTGTGTGTGTGTGTGTGTGTGTGTGTGTGTGTGTGTGTGTGTGTGTGAGTGTGTGTGTGTGTGTGTGTGTGTGTGTGTGTGTGTGTGTGTGTGAGAGAGAGAGAGAGATCTTTCAAGCGCTAATTAACTCTGTTGTTTGTTGATCCAGCGTTGGCACCGTGGACCTCATTCTGTTTCAGGTGGGAAGGCAGAGATGTCCATACCACCGTGACCACCTGGTGTCCAGGCTGGTCAATGTATTTGTGACGATGATGAAAGAAGGGATAGTCATCTGTTGCAGGAGAAAAATACATGGGGATGTGGGTGGAGGATCATCGCCATGGCAACGGTATCATGGTGACCCTGGATGGAATGTACTTTGAGGGCAGTTTCTACATTGACAAGTTGACAGTAAGCAGCCTGTTTTGTTGGTCTGATGAATCTGTATTTCTTTATTAATTGTTTCTTTTGTTACTTTTTGTAATAGAATATTGTAGTAATGGAAATGGTAAACAGCAATTATTTCTTGCGTGTTGTTAAATTCTGTGGGTGTGGGTGTGTGGGTGTAGTTTTGTGTGTGCATGCATACATGTGGGTGAGTGGGCATGTGGGTGTTTGTGTGCCTGCATGAGAGAGAGAGAGAGAGAGAGAGAGAGAGAGAGAGAGAGAGAGAGAGAGAGAGAGAACATGCAGCTTTGCTGTAGTTTACTACTTTTGTATTTTTAAATCATATAGAGGTAAGATCAGTTCCTACCTCTTGCCTTCACCAACAAATACATATTCTTGGTCCTGTTATGTCCTTTTAGGCAAATTGCTGTGTGTAACAGAAGTATGTGTGATAATGCTGTACAGGGCTTTGGTCTCATGCTGACTGATGACAACAGCTGCTATGAAGGAGAGTTCATGGATATCACACAGCTCTCAGGCAAGGTAACTGCTTCAGGCTTATTAGGCTCCACTGCATGCTTGTGCCACCTGAGGCATGTCAGGGACATTACCGTTAGGTTGGTCATCATTTGTGATCTGTGGTATTAATATTTGGATTGATGATTCCAAGTTTCTGGTGAGTTTCAGAAATGCTGAAGTTTTTATCTGAAGGTAGGGATCTGGGGTGGGGTAGTAGTGTTGTAGACAGCCTAAGTTTGTGACTGATTCTTGGCAGTACAGCTTACTGTAGACAAAGTTCACAACTGATTCGTGGCAGTACAGCTTACTGTAGACAAAGTTCACAACTGATTCGTGGCTGTACAGCTTACTGTAGACAAAGTTCACAACTGATTCATGGCTGTACAGCTTACTGTAGACAAAGTTCACAACTGATTCATGGCTGTACAGCTTACTGTAGACAAAGTTCACAACTGATTCGTGGCTGTACAGCTTACTGTAGACAAAGTTCACAACTGATTCATGGCTGTACAGCTTACTGTAGACAAAGTTCACAACTGATTCGTGGCTGTACAGCTTGCTGTAGACAAAGTTCATAACTGATTCTTGGCAGTACAGCTTACTGTAGACAAAGTTCACAACTGATTCGTGGCAGTACAGCTTACTGTAGACAAAGTTCACAACTGATTCGTGGCAGTACAGCTTACTGTAGACAAAGTTCACAACTGATTCGTGGCAGTACAGCTTACTGTAGACAAAGTTCACAACTGATTCGTGGCAGGACAGCTTACTGTAGACAAAGTTCACAGCTGATTCGTGGCAGTACAGCTTACTGTAGACAAAGTTCACAACTGATTCGTGGCAGGACAGCTTACTGTAGACAAAGTTCACAACTGATTCATGGCTGTACAGCTTGCTGCAACACTTAGATAATATTCAGGACCAATTCATGGCAGTAGATTTGTTACGCACTGAACCTTTGAAGCACCTAACACCAGGGTACACTCAACTTCTGAAGTGTGTGTCACCAGGGTACACTGACGCTGCCCACAGGGGACCAGCTGGATGGGACCTTCAATGGCTCGTGGAACGAAGGGCTGAAGATCAGTGGCACTTTTATCAAGTGCAACAACAGTGCTTCTGATCGAAGAACACATTCATCTCCGAGCATCAAGTCCAGGTTATTTCCCACCCTGTCCTCTGTCTGTCTCAGTCTCTGTCTGTTTTCAGATATCACCTGATTGAAGAACACATTCATCTCTGAGCATCAAGTCCAGGTTACTTCCCACCATGTCCCCTGTCTGTCTCAGTCTCTGTCTGTTTTCAGATATCACCTGATTGAAGAACACATTCATCTCTGAGCATCAAGTCCAGGTTACTTCCCACCATGTCCCCTGTCTGCCTGTCTCTGTCCCTCTCTGTTTTCAGATATCAGTGGGCCACTGCTGTTTTCACTGAGTCTGGTTTGTTATTTCTGTCTGTTCCTATTGTTAATGTCTGTGAGCTTAAGTACTGGAAAAACATGTTTTGATGTCTTTCTGTTTTCTTATTTTGTTTGTACTAATTTCTTATTTTGCTCACATTGATTTATACAAGCCCACCTGTGTCCAATACCAGGATGAGCTCAACTCTGGTCTGAATGCATCTTTTTTTTTTTTTTTTTGGTGTTTCAGATACTATGGCCAGCTGTCTGTGCCAGCGGACAGGAAGTGGGACGACATTTTCCACCACTGCTGCTCTTCACTGGGGCATGACGATCCTGGGCACATGATCAATACCAACAAGGCGTGGGAAATGGTGGCTGTTGCAGTGTCCAGCGGCAAGAAGCAGCTCAAAGAAATGCAGAAAATGTTTGTAAATTCACCTTGGTCTTTATGAAACTATCATTCACACCCCTTTTCATAGAAAAGTGTACATGGGCTCAATACAAGGGATTGAGGCAGGCTCCATTACAAATACTTTGCAAAACAGACATCTGTTGACAATGAGAGAAAGAGAATGAGAGAGAGAGAGAGAGCGTGTGTGTGTGTTTGTGTATGCATGCATCATGCATGCATACGTGTTTGTGATGAAATGAATGTTTCCTTATGTCTTTGTAAACACTGGGCTCTTATGAGATGGGGCACCATAAATAGTCTATTATCATTCACTATTATTGACAGGCCCACAGTCAAGTCCCGACTGCAGGTGGCAGGTCTGGAGGAGCTGGAAACCATCCCACCTCACGATGCTGGGGTCCCTCTCACTGTGGAGTCCTACATTGCTATCAGCCAGTACCTGCGCAAGGTGATTGATTCTCACACTCCAGATATTGATTCTCACACTCCAGACATTGATTCTCACACTCCAGATAGCCATTACTTTGCCTAACTGTTCTTACTGTGTATAATCAGATGTGTTTGCACGTTTTGCTGGTGGTTCAGCCCGCGTTGTGGAGACAGCTTGCATTGGCGTCAAGTCTTTTGCATGCCTGCCTCCCAGTTTGGGTGAAAGAGTGTTCCCCTTTTGTCATCTGTCCCTCCCAAAGTCAGAGGATCGTAACATTGAAAACACGATTAACAGAAATGTGAAGCGATTGAAAGAACTTTGAGGTGCCTCACAGAATGACTGTGCCTCACAGAATGACTTCCTTCACAAAGAGCCTATTAGATACATCAGTCATGAAATCAGATTTTGTCCTGCCCCAAAGCTAAACAGAGAGTGGATAGATCATCATAAATCCGGTCTGATCCCGATGAGGGCCATTATTATTGTTGGTTGCCTGCATCAGACATGTGCTCCGCCACCCGAGGAGCTCATCAGTGACCATCAGCATGTAATGGTTAGTGAACAACAACCCACCATGAATGAAAAAACAACAACACACACACACAGAGCAAGCATGGCAGAATGGATGCTCTTGGCTGATACGTGACGTGCATGTGCAGGCATTTGACACAATGTTTCACCCTCTTGGTCGCTTGATGGAGAGCCTGGTGGACATGTGTCAGACACATGTTTCACTTCCCAAGTAGCTCATCAGTAACCATCAGCGTATAATGGCAAGTGGACAGCAACCCACTACTAATGAAAAAGAAAATACACAGAGTAAGCATGGGAGAATGAATGCTCTTGGCTGACATGTGACATGCATGTGCAGGCGTTTGACACAACGTTCCACCCTCTTGGTCGCCTGATGGAGAGCCTGGTGGATGTGTTTCGTGCAGCCTACATTGGGGTCGGCGCCCATCCACGACTGCTGCATCATGCTGTGCAGGAGGTCAACTCTTACGTGCGCCGCATCTACCAAGTCCTAAGGTAAGTCCTGAGGTGGGACATGTGGAATGGGTCTGGTATCTGGTTCAGCATGGAGCGGGACCCTGGCCATTCTTTGTACTGTTCGTTTGTTTGTTTTTGTGAGTTAGCTTGTTAGTCATGCACTTACTGTAGCTTGTGTTAATTCTTCTGAAGTGTGTCACCTGTGTATGTGTTGTAGTGGCACTCATATTTACAGCTGATTCGTTGAATAATTGAAGAAGAGAAGAGAAAGGTGCCAAGCTGCCCTGACAAATTGAACTGAAAATCCCTGATAGCACAGAGTGATTTGTAACTACAAATAGTGCATGGACATGTTGGATTGGCTGCTTGCTGGCTTTCTAAGTAGCACTGCAAGTCCCACTTTAACAACAGAGGCAAGTGCTTTTCAGTGCCTTTTGAAGACATGTTTTAACAATGAGTGAGCTGCCTGAACCTCCTGCGTGGAGAAATCGAGTACACAAAGTACTCTTTGTAATGAGGATGACATGCTCTGCTCAGGATCCTGTTCCCACAGCTGCCTGCTGATGGTGGACCTCTGCGTGTGTACCCAGACAACTACCAGCACCCTCCCATACCCACCACCACTGAGGACGTCAACACCTTTCTGGAGCAGCAGCAGCAGCAGGAGTACATGGGGTGAGTCTGACGCTGAGAAGTGATAGAGCATTTCTGTCATTGTTTAACCAGTGCTTTTACAGAAATTTCCCCCCCCCTCCCCTACCCCCCAAGTCAATGGCGTTTTCAATCACAAAATGTTTTCTGCCAGCACAGGAGGTGTTTAGTCTGGGAAGTGTAGAGTTAGTTCCTTTAAGGCAGCATTCTGGCTAGTTTTTGGAATGGTAAAACAGCAAAAGATGAAAATGATGTATCAGATATTGTTCTGATTTAGTTGGGAAGAGGCTGATGCATCATTTTTGTGGAACCTTTGATCCCCAGGGAGATAGTGACAGCAGCGGGACTGCTCTACCCCATCCTGTTACCCAAGATCTACCCGCCCCTCTTTGATCTGTATGCTCTGTACAACGACCGTGATGAGGACCGCTACTGGGAACGAGTCTCCAAGCTCAATCGTCAGGGGGACATGGCCCTCATGGCGTTCTTGGGAATTGAACAGTGAGTGGGTTGTAGTTTATGTTGGTGTGTGTTTGTTGTTGTTCGTGATGTTTATTGCTTTTATATATACTATTCTAAATAAGTGACTGTAGCTTTTTATAGTACGTATTGAATATCCACCCAAGTGGTGTACTTAAGTGGTGTTTGGTTGTTACATGGCAGGTGCCACATGAAATTGCTGCCGTCTCGGCCTGTTCTGTGTCCACTGTGCAGCCATGCACCATGTCACGTCATGCAAAGCCACATACATGAGGTGCATGCATGCTTAGCTGTAACCTGCCCCCTGCACTTTTGGCAGAATGATGGGGATCTTTTATGTGCTACTGTGGTAACACGGACGTGCAATGGCTACTGAGATAAGAGTCAGCACAGAAACTTGCCCTGGAGAAGAAAAACCTGCTGCTCCTGTCGGGACTCAAACCTGTGACCTTTTAATCACAAGTTTAGTGCTCTAACTACTGAACTATCCCTGTTCCCCAGTGAGCAGCCTTGTCTCCGTGTGTTTGTGTGCGTGAGTGCGTGCGTGATTGCATGCATGTGTGCATGTGTGAGCTTTTAACATGCTTTAACTCTTTTTTTAATTCTTTTTTTATCATGAGCAAGAGTGGGGGTGTTTCTGACATGGATTTACTGTTTAAGAAACCCAAAGAAGATTCCATCTTCATGGATGCAAATTACAGTGAGTGTTTTCTCGGCAGAAAATACTGGTTGATGGATGACATACTGCAGGGAGACAGTTCACAGGTAAGCGGTAAATATCTGAGTAAAATCATTTCTGTGCTCATTTTTCCCCCCAGTAAATCAGTTCCAGTTTTGCATGTGAAGAACTAGAAGGAGAATAAAACATGCAAGAATTTTTTTTTAATGAATATACCCATTTTGTGGCAATTTGATTTATGTTTGTTAAATGCATAACTGCAAAAAGAAGACAATGTCTTGAACGTATCCTTGTTACCGCAGTTTCATTGACAGTTGTTAAGTGCATAGCTAAAAAAAAAAAGAATATCTTGGATATATCCTTGTTGCAGTAATTTGACACTTGTTAAGTGCACGGCAACAGAAAATTCTGACTTCGGTGGGAGGTGGTGGGGTGGAGGTGAAAATAGCCAGAAAGATTGCATGATGTTAGCCGACTGCAGTCACCAGTTATACTCACCATTTGATGGTGTGTTTTTTTGCCCTCAGAAGCTGTCCAGCACTCGGGATGTGTGCTATGCATCAGCTGTGGATGCTCTGCAACAGCTGAGGTCAGTCAGTTGAGGCTGGTGTGTGTGTGTGTGTGTGTGTGTGTGTGTGTGTGTGTGTGTGTGTGTGTGTGTGTGTGTGCATGCGTGCATGTGCGGGAGTGTGGTATATGTGTGTATGCAGGTGTGTGTATGTGTGTGTGTGCATGCGTGTGTGTGAGAGAGTGGTATGTGTATGCATGTGCATGATTATGAGTGTGTGTGTGAGAGAGAGAGAGAGACAGACAGAGAGACAGAGAAGTGCATGACTGTCATGATCAGCTGCCATGTGTGTGGGTATTTTCATGCCATTTTGCTCCGCTTTCAGCACTGCCTTCAGCCCTATGGACAAGCTGCTGGTGATAGAAGCAACTTTCAATGAGATCACACAGGTAGGCCAGCTGAATTTAATGACTGATGAATAAGTAGTTGGGGAAAATTTGCATGTCCATATTCAACTCATGTATGTGCATGGAAACAGTCTAAACCTGCAAAATCACATCCAGCTCTTGGTGAGGCAATTACATTTGAGCATAATAACAAAAGCCAGTGCCTCTATTTAATGCTGTTAGCCTGATTGTAGCAATATGCTTAAATAAATTATTTTACACTTTATAAGAGGAAATGCATTTCTAGCTGAATCTTTCTGTAGGAGATTCAAAGCACTGAGTATGGAAATGACAACACACTGAACAAGCTTAAAACATGTGAATATTTGATTTGCTACTGCTATAATCATTTTTGATTCTAAAACAGAGGAAAGCACTTTTTAGTGCCCTTTCGAAAACATTTTCTCTTTATTTCCTACTGCTAATCATTTTTGATTTTGAGATAGAGGCAAGCACTTTTCAGTGCCTTTTGAAGACATTTTCTCTTTAATTCCTACTGCTTATCATTTTTGACTCAGGAGCAGAGGCAAGCACTTTTCAGTGCCTTTTGAAGAAATTTTCACTTTGATTTCCTACTGCTAATCGTTTTTTATATATTCTGAAACAGAAGCAAGCACTTTTCAGTGCCTTTTTGAAGACATTTTCTCTGACACCCTGGTGTCTACCGCTCTGTTGCTTCCTCAGACGGTGCAGAGCCTACTGGGCGACCAGCACGTGTGGTGCATGGATGAGCTGTTCCCCATCTTCCAGTTTGTAGTGGTGCGAGCCAAGATCCGACACCTGGGGGCTGAGATCAGCATGATCGATGACCTGATGGAGCGACACATGGAGCACGGTGAACTGGGGATCATGTTCACCACGTTGAAGGTATGGCTGACTGCTCCATTGCCTTGACAGTTTGGTTCGTTTGTCTGTCTTAGACTTGTTTTAGTGCCAGGTTGCTTCTGAAGAGGTGCTGGGGATGTGGGGGAGGTGGGGGGGGGGGGGGGCCTGGGTTGTGGGGGAGGGAGGATATATATGGCTTTATGTACTTTGTAGCCACCAGAATGACTCAGCTGTTTCACAAACTGGAGCACAGAATACCCAGTGAAGCACAGCTGTCAGATGTTTGTCCATCTTTCTGGTCTTGGTTTATTTTTGTTTTTCTTACATGAGACACATGCTTTGCGATAGTCCTCTCTTGCCCTCTTTCCTTCTCTGTCTCAGTGGTTGACTGGGCATAAAACACCAAGTTATTACTACTATTCTCAGTCTCATGTGACACATACACTGGATGAAGATGCACATTCACACATACAGACATGTATGCAAACACACACATGTTTGTGCTTCTTTACTTACTTTTTTCTTACAGGCTATATTCTCTGTTGCTTGTGTGGCAGCTTGCCTTCTGTCATTCATATGTGTACACCTGTTGATGGTGTAATCTTGATTTGTGTGTCATTTCAGGCAAGTTTCTTCCAAATACAGAATGAAAAGATGCCACATCATTGAGCAGCTGCTCTCTTCTTTGATGTCGCAGCTCTTGGCAGCAAAACACACATCCAGCTGAATCATGACTGCACTTGCTGATCTATAAAACACCCTTTGCACAGTGCACAAGGATGAATGAGCCATTGATATTATGTGTGAAGTCAGTAAAAGGGACATTACTTGACATCCTCCTGTCTTTCTCGTTGGTACCAAGTCAGTGAAACTTGCATAAAACCAGGAAGACAAGACAAGGCATCATCGTGTCTGTGTGGCTTCAGTCTTCTCCTGATAGCTATGAAGTTGGGTGGCAGCACATGTGGGACATGTAGAGAACCTAGAGCGGGCTGTGTTTTGTCTAAAGGCAGGCACAGGCGGCATGCTTGTCATTGTGGGGGTAATGTCAGTATTCCACCTGTAACCAGCAAAGCAGGTAAATGTTTTGCACATGTTTGCAAAACACTGCCACACATTTATGCAAAAATGTCATTGATGCATGCATGGTGTGTGTGTGAGTTAGTGAGTGAGTGTGAGTGTGTGTGTCTGTGTGTTTCAAGTAAAGGGCTTCAATAATGTACACTTTTATTGGCTTTTAATATTTCTGATCTGTTTTCAGTTTTGTCAAAGCAAAGATCTTTTGTGAGTGATGTTTAGTCAAATACATGTAATCATGTGTACCTTGCCAGTCATTCAGTTATGTATAACCATTCATGTATAGCTGTTCAATACGTGTGGCTTACACCCAGCCCTTTTGTGATCACATTGACTGGGCTGAGCCATGTGTTTTTTGGATGCAGTCAGCCACAAAAGAAACTTTTAAAAATTCTTGTTCAGTTTCTTTTTCTGTATATGACAATTAATTGCCGAGTCACTTGATTGTGTGGTTAGTCTCGTGCTGTATGCTGCCAAGGTTCAACTTTGAACAGAAAATCATTGCTTCATGATGTGTTAGCTCAGTTGAGATGAGCATTGTGTACTGGTTGAGAGAAACTCGGTGGAAATGAGCATTTTGTAGTGGTTGAAAAAAAGTGGAGAGGAGCATTGTGTACTGGCTGAGAAAAATGGTGGAGATGAGCATTGTGTACTGGTTGAGAAAAGCTCAGTTGAGATGAGCATTGTGTACTGGTAGAGAAAAACTGTCAGAAGTTCATGGAACCAGCCTTCTCAGAACTTGTTTTGTGTGGTCAGCCTTTTCCCCCAAGAGATGAAAATAAAAATTCCAAATCAAGGATTTTGTTTCAGCTGTTCTGTTGATTTTAGTTTCAATTTAGGATCCTGCTTGCATTCGTGATAGTTTGTGGATTTAATATATATATATAGAAAACACCATTGAGTGTCACAGCTGGCCCAACACCTTCTCACAGCCTCTTTTATCTTGTTCCTTGGGTAACATGATCACACAAATTGTTGCGCTTGATATCAGAATGGCAGTGTATGCAATCCAGGCCAGTTTAGAATCTTGTTGTTGTGTGACCCCAATCCTGTTGACCATCACTAACAAAACTAGATTTAGAAAGAAAGTCAATATAAAACCAGTGGAGCTTTTTGGAGCAAAACTGTTGATTTTAAGCTTCTCTTCTATCTGTCGGACAAGACATGTTTTGAGAAGGTAAGTTTCTTTAAAGGACTGGACTGACAATATTTGAGATGTGGTATATCTGTGTAGCTATATGGGATGGCATGGATTTGTGCATAGATATGTCAAAGCAGTCCATCATGTTCTGTTATGATGATGAAGTTGCACATCTCATTTGTTGTGAGTCCCCTTGTGGTTCACAAATCCAGTTTGGGGTTTGCATTAGTGCATGATTCAAAGCTGATCTTCATACTAAGGTAAATATTATGCCTGCAAACTGGCAGTAAGTTCCTTTGTATGTCTACCTACTAATCTGCCTTTGGTTGGTAGGTATGCAGGCATGCTGACAGTTTGTATTCATGGTGTTGACCTTGGCCTGATGATCAGCTTTCAATAAAATGAAATTGGTCTTAACATTTACTGAGGGCTGTGCTGGCTTACTTCTGATGGTGCCATTTGTACACATTAAAATAATTGTACATGATTGCAGACTTTGCAGAAGGGATTGAAATCTTTGTTTGAAGTTTTATGCTTGAAGGTCACTTCTTCTGTGTCCCAGGATTGTCCTCAGCCATCTAGCTTGATGGCTTTGATGAAGTTGGCTGTCTGCACCATGTCCTCTTTGGAGCCCCAGGGCTTTTCTTTAAGAGTGGCTCCTTGGAGCTAATGCTGTGTCTGTGCTTCTTGTCTAGGGGGCATAACTGCAGAACAGATGCTGTGGTTTGTGGGCCTATCTTGCACAGGCATTCAGCTGTGTTTGACAGATGGAGGCGATACAGGTGGGCATGAAGCTGGCAGTGGCCAGTCTGTAGTCGGTATTTTAAGGTCACAAATTACTTGCCAGTTCTCTTGTTGGAAGTAGTCTGCCACTAAGCTGCTGGGCAATGCATACAGTGTATGATGATGGCAAGCGTCACATTAAAAGATATACGAAGGCTCAAAAAATAAAGTGTTGTCATTTTGCTGACTCTGTTTCTAACCACCCACCAATAAATGCTTCTGAGCTGTTGTGCATGACATCATTTTAACAGTTGACTGTCCTATTTTGATTTGAAAGGCGGTACTGCCCTATTTTGATTTAAAAGGCGGTAACTGCACAAGAGAAAAACATTACACTTCTGTCTTTAAAAAACAAAATGTGTACACACTGTGGTATATATAATATTGAAAGGTAAAGGCTTTCTTCTGCTCTCATTGAATTACTGTTGTTTTTCAAAGGGGTGGGGTGAACTGTGTGTATTATATTACTCCTCATTCTTTTGCTGGGCATTTTCCAAGAGAGATGTTCAATGGCATGAAAATTTGACTGCAAGAAAAATGTGAGACAACTTACCACCAAATATCATGTGGTACCATAAACTGAATTGTGTCTGTGATATTATGACATTTAAGTATTTGGTGCTTTCTATTCAGGAGTAGAAACAAGGAGAGGTGGGGAGTTTCCTAAAGCTTCCCAATCTTTTGAAGAGGGACATGCTAAATCCCATTTTGCTATGATTTTTAAATATATTTTTTATCAGCTTTGTAAAATAATCAAGCATCCTAGAGAGAAGGAGAGAGAGAGAGTCCTTCATTATAATAGCAGGCTGTTCTCAGAGACTTTGGTGGTATTTGGTCAAAGGACAATGGTATATTCTGTGGCAATGGACTGCTTCAATGAGAACCTAGTGTTGAATTTTTTAAGGGGCACAGATGACAGGTTTTGATTGTGCACTGGGTCTGCGGGATCAGCGTATGTTTAGTGATGTCAGACACTGGGACAGAAGGAAATTTGTAAGGGAAGGAGCAGTTACTGATGACCACTTTTTCAGATGAAACCTTGTGCTTTCCTTCCAAATGAGGCAATGATAACTTTTCCTTTTTTGTTTCTTTTCCTTTTTTTTAAAGATTGCTTCCACTTCTGTGCTCATGCATGTGTATACATATATTTTATTTTTTAGCCATTTCAGATGTCATTGTCATGCTTGTGGTTAAGGTTAGTCTGTAATCTGTCTTTTGTTTATGGGCTGGTGAATTTGCTTGGCCTTTTTTACAAGATCATTGGAACTGTGCTTATAGTATGGCGTGCATCTTGGGTTGTCTTGGTCTGGACTCTGTAGGCTGACATTTATGTGGAATTGTGGCAAAGTTTTCTGGTCCAGTTTTTATGGTAGTGTAACAAACTATTAAATGTTGAAATTGAGTACCACTAATTCATGGACTGAATACCACTAATTTGGGGATCAATTATCACTTATTAGCAGATGTTGCCAATAGACGATCTTCGGAAATCCAGGGGACTGCACTCGGTAAGAGCCTTCGAGCATGGACCTGTATATTCAGGTCCATGCCTGCGGGTGTAGCGCAGAGTAGGCACACTTTTGTTGGGGGTACAGTGAGCACGTGGGCAATATGACGGATACCCGTAAACAAAAGGCAGAAGAGGCATCAGAAATGCCGATCAAACACTCACTGCTTGCGGGGAACGTGCAGATCGGATAGTAGGTGCCCCCAACTGGTAGTCTAGTATAAATTATAATAGGTCCATGCCTGAAGATCTCAAAGTGTCGCAGATCGGCTCTTCTCCGCTGCCACCTCCATTCTGGGGACTTCACTCTCCCAGAGTAAGAAAACACTGTCAAATTATCTTCGCCTGTTATTTCCTGAAATCGTCTATTTGTCCTTCCACCACTTTCATGCTCCTTTCTTTGGTTACAAATTTGTGAATTGCTCTCTTTGCTGTGAACATTTTCTTTTTATAGTTTCAAAACTTTCTTTAATCACACATAGTTTCCAGTAATTGATCGATAAGCAACCACAAACTTCAGCCCATGTTTTGGGACAACAGAGGAGACTTTTTT
>CAUZXP010000414.1:56680-86421 GCA_963584105.1 Alviniconcha strummeri | reverse complement strand
GTGTGTAGGTGTGTGTGTGTGTGTGTGTGTGTGGGTGTGGGTGTGTGCACGAGCACGTGTATGTGTTTGTGTGTTCCCGCACGCACGTGTGCTTGCGCGCATACGCGCGCTCACGTGTGTGTGTGTGTGTGTGTGTGTGTGTGTGTGTGTGTGTGTGTGTGTGTGTGTGTGTGTGTGTGTGTGTGTGTGTGCGCGCGCGCGTGTTGTCCGTAGCACCGCGCGCTCCCGCATATGTGTTGTTGTGTATTGTGTTTATTATCCCCGCCTCAGTCAGCGCTAAACTGAAATTCTGTATTGCTTTGTGTGTGTGTGCGTGTGTGTGTGTGTGTGTGTGTGTGTGTGTGTGTGTGTGTGTGTGTGTGTGTGTGTGTGTGTGTGTGTGGAGAGAGAGAGAGAGAGAGAGAGAGAGACTACGAGGCTACTGCTGCCCGTAGCTCTGTGAGCTGTGTGAAATCTACCAATAGATTGGGGGATTTGGAAATTGATTGGTGCCTTTAATACTAGGTGCTCCTGATATGGCCTTTCTTCGTCTTAATAACATGAGCTTCTGACTTTTACCTCCTGCTCTTTTATTACTTCTTTCTTCAGCTGCTGTGGAGCGAGGGCTGGTACAGGATGAACAGTTTATCCTCCGCTAGCCGGTAACCTGGCTCACGCCGGTGGATCAGTTGATTTAGCAATTTTTTCTTTGCATCTAGCAGGTGCTTCTTCTATTTTAGGAGCTGTAAACTTTATTACAACTATTATCAATATGCGATGACGTGGAATACAGTTTGAGCGGCTTCCTCTATTTGTTTGATCTGTAAAAATTACTGCAGTATTATTATTACTTTCTTTACCAGTCTTAGCAGGTGCTATTACAATACTTTTAACAGATCGAAATTTTAATACTGCTTTCTTTGACCCAGCTGAGGGTGGTGACCCAATTTTATACCAACACTTGTTTTGATTCTTTGGGCACCCAGAAGTTTATATTAAATTTTTTCCTGGTTTCGGAATGATTTCTCATATTGTTAGACACTACACTATATTGTTAGACACTACTCGGCTAAGAAAGAAACTTTTGGAACACTTGGAATAATTTATGCAAGAATAGCAATTGGCCTATTAGGTTTTATCGTACGAGCTCACCATATGTTCACAGTAGGTATGGATGTAGATACGTGAGCTTACTTCACAGCAGCTACCATAATTATTGCTGTCCCAACTGGAATTAAAGTTTTCAGTTGACTTGCTACAATTCATGGATCAAAAATTAAATATGAAACTCCTATACTTTGAGCTTTAGGATTTATTTTCCTATTCACTGTAGGAGGTTTAACTGGAATTGTTCTTTCTAATTGTTCTTTGGATATTATGCCGCATGATACCTATTACGTTGTAGCTCATTTCCATTATGTGCTGTCAATGGGGGCAGTTTTCGCCCTATTTGCAGCTTTTAATTATTGATTCCCATTAATGAGAGGAGTGACACTTCATTCTCGTTGAACAAAAGCTCACTTTTATATTATGTTCATCGGGGTAAATATCACTTTCTTCCCTCAACACTTCTTAGGATTAAGAGGAATACCTCGGCGATATTCAGACTATCCTGATTGTTATACAAAATGAAATGTAATTTCTGCTATTGGATCTATGGTTTCTTTTGTAGCAGTATTATACTTTATGGTAATTGTATGGGAAGTACTGGTATCACAACGAAGTGTTGTTTGAAGTACTCATCTAAGTATTGCCTTAGAGTGAGATAATATTCTTCCTAGAGACTTCCATAATGCAAGTGAAACGGGTGCTTTAGTTGCTAATTAAGCTACTTTCCACCCACCTAATCTAAGATAATTTTTAAGATATGAGTTTATGAGGACAATGAGGCTTCCAAGATGCTGCGTCTCCTTTAATAGAAGAATTTTAAAAAATTCATGACCATGCAATACTAATTTTAGTTATAGTTATAAGATTAGTAACTTATGCTGCTGTATCACTAATTTTAAATAAGTATACCTGTCGATCCTTTGTGGAAGGCCAAGAAATTGAAACCATTTGAACAATTATTCCCGCTGTAATTCTGGGTTTTTTGGCTCTACCCTCCCTACGCCTGCTTTATTTATTAGATGAAGCAGGAGATTGTGGCTTAACTGTTAAAACAATTCGGCATCAATGATATTGAAGTTATGAATATTTTGACTTATTAAACATTGAGTTTGACTCATATAATTATAGTCCCAACTGATGAGCTAAATCCTGGGGATTTTCGCTTATTAGATGTAGACCATCGTGTAGTTTTACCAACTCAAACAGATGCACGAATTCTAGTTACATCTGCGGATGTAATTCACTCTTGAGCTATTCCTGCTTTGGGTGTAAAAGCTGACGCTATTCCAGGACGACTAAATCAGTTAAGATTTTATGTAAAATACCCTGGCGTGTTTTATGGTCAGTGCTCAGAAATTTGTGGAGCCAACCACTCATTTATACCTATTGTTTTAGAGGCTATTCCCCTTGAAATTTTTATGGAATGACTAGTTCATGTCTCTGAATAAATTAAAGAATTAGTTAAAATATAAGGTTGTCAGCCTTAAGTTACTACTTTAATTTTAGTATTCTTTCATGCCTCAATTATCACCTTTAAATTGAATTTTGTTATTTTTACTTTTTTGAACTGCCGTCTTAGTTGTTTCTGTAATAATATGATGAACTAAAAGAATTCTTTCCCCTGCATAACCTCAAAGAAAGCAAGAATTCTAGAAAATAAATGAAATTGATAAAAGAATGCTTGTGGATATTTTTTCTTCCTTTGATGATAATAATCAAGTTTTTATGTCTATGTATATACTAATATGAGTATTCAGACTAGTTACAATTTTAATTTTTAGCTCAAACTATTGAGTCGCCTATCCTCGGGGAATAGGTTTCATCAACATTTTTAAAGTTACTGCAAGAGCTCAGATCTTTCGTTCTTTTGGCCTAAACTTGGGAGGCTTTATGAACTTAATTACTGCATTATTCCTGTTTTTAATTTTTATAAATCTAAGTGGTCTAATCCCATACGTTTTTAGACCAACAAGACACTTAGCTATCTCTTTATCCTTAGGGCTACCTTTATGGCTTTCTTTAATTATTTCAGGATTTTTTTTTTAACCCAACCTCAGTTATTGCCAGCTTGCTTCCAATAGGAGCTCCCGCTGCTTTAAATCCTTTCTTAGTAATTATTGAAACGGATAGAATTTTAGTTCGCCCTATTACACTCTCAGTTCGGTTAACAGCTAATATAAGAGCCGGGCATATTGTACTTACTCTTATTGGGAACTACCTTACAGCAAGATTCTTTATCTCCTCTATTTTTTCCATAGTTTTGCTAGCCAAGAATCCAAATTTTGTATACAATAGAATAGTTACGGAGACTGGGTGAAAATGTGGTTTGGTCGTGTGTTGTGGATGTCCTTGTTTGACTGAATGGCTGGTATGGTTTGATAAGGTAAAAGCTAAACATGGACTGGCTTTGGGTGTGATGTTTCATTCCATGCAGTCTTGTATATTTTGTAGCATAATATGTGTCTTTTTATTTTATTTTAAATTTGTTCTCGCTCTCTCTCTCCCTCCCTTACTCTCGCTATCGCTCTTTCTCTCGCTATCTCTCTCACGCTCTCTGACCTTTTTCTTCGTCTCTCCCTCTCTCTCTCTCTCTTCCCCTACTGTCTTTTGTTCTTCCCTATGTGTCTCTCTCCCTCCCTCTCCCCCCCCCCCCCCTCTCGTTCTCTCTCTCACGGTCGCTCTCTCTCACGGTCGCTCTCTCTCTGACTTTCTCTCTTTCCTTCTCTGTCTGTCTGTCTGTCTGTCTGTCTCTCTCTCTCTCTCTCTCTCTCTCTCTCTCTCTCTCTCTCTCTCTCTCTCTGACGCACGCGCACACACACACACACACACACACACACACACACACACACACACACACACACACACACACACACACACACACACACTATCAGATGTACTGATATCCAAATAGAAAAAAAGGTGCAATGCCTTCACGATTTGTCACTACCTCGTTAGTGACAAAACGTGCAGACATCGCTGCACGTTTTGTCACCTTAGTGACAAAACGTGCCGTAGTGACAAAACGTGCCGCAACAGGCCCGAACTCTCGGCTGCTTTTGAATTTGATCCCTGGACGTCCTTTTACAACTATGCGACGGCATTAGAAGAAAAGAAGCTAGTCAGAAAAGAATTTGCGAATTCTTTGTACCTGTCGAACAGCTTTTAAGGCCATTTTTGTGTGGGTATCCGAGCGGTACATGAAAGGGTTTCTGAGAGGATAGAAAAGGTACCAGGGCGGTACGTGGATGGTACCATGAACATTTCTGGGTGGCGGAGAGAGGGAAACAGAGCGATTGGAAATAGTGTAGTCGTGTGTGTGTGTGTGTGTGTGTGTGCGTGTGTGTATGTGCGTGCGTCGTTTTGCGTGTATGTATCAGTGCTTGCGTGCGTGCGTGCGTATGTGCGTGTGTGAGCGCGCGCGCGCGCGCTTGTGTGTGTATGTGTGTGCGCGTGCATGAATGCGTTCGTGAGTGCGTCGTTTTGCGGATGTGTATTAGTGTGTGTGTGTGTGTGTGTGTGTGTGTGTGTGTGTGTGTGTGTGTGTGTGTGTGTGTGTGTGTGTGTTTGTGTGTGTGTGTGTCTGTGTGTGCGTGCGTGCGTGCGTGCGTGTGTGTTCTTTTTCTCTTTCTTTTTTATTATTTTTATTATCATTTTATTTCACTGCATGGTGAAAAGTTAGTTTGTAAACTGGAACGTTTTTCCGAATGGCTTAAAAATATATAAATTAAATCATCCATACGTGTACACGCTGGCATAATGAGTTAAACCCGCATACAGACAAACATTTTTATTTTATTTTTACAATTATTTTTAAAAAAAAAATTTTTACATTCGGTTATGATAGCTATATAATCATTATTATAATGGGTGGACGTTGATGCGCGAAAAACAACAACAAACAAACCAGGTAGAGAGTTTCTGACGGGAGATCAGTAACTGATGTCGCTCAGTTTTTATCCGCGTTGATTTTTCCACATTAAAAAAAAAATATACAAAACAACAATGCTGGAATGAAAAAGAGAACCCTAAAGACAAAATATCCAGTCTTCCTCTCACTTGTTTTTCAAACCATGAGATCAATCTGGTGTATCTACTGAACAAGAACTGAACAGGAGTCAATGCTGCGTAAGCTACTATTAAACAAACAAAACCAAAACAAAACCAAAACAAACAAAAAAGCTCAAAATAATCTGAAGATATTATATAGCAGACACCTACAAAATTGAACGGGCATTGTGGTAGGTATGATCTAAGCGTAAAATGCACTTTAAAATCGAAGACCGGAAGAGTGGAGCGCCTGTCTGCTAGCCACCCGCCCGTTGCGCCACTCCGTTTACAGGCCTATTGTGACAAGGCTCGCTCACTTGGCTATCCCCTTGCTGTAGTATCTCTGGGTCGATCAAGACAAGTCAGCCAGAAATTGCGCTTGTCTACGGGAGGTAATTAATCCATGAAAAATAATCACGGGGAGTGATTGACAGCCTGGTACCTTGAAGACACCTTCTGAGTACTGCAGGCGTGCCTTTTATGCACTTTCCAGACACTTTCCGAGCACCTAAAGAATACCCAAAAAGAACGAGAACTACAGAGGTGTTCACGATGCACTCAGGAGGTGCACCTTTATACATTATTTGCATATGTTAATTGTACCGTTAATTGTACCATTTCAGTACCTTTTGTGGACTCTTCTAGTACCTAAAGTTGCTACGGGATAACAGTTAGCCATCATGGTACCGAAACGGTCCTTTCCAGTGATGCCTGTATATTGTAGCTGAATGACGTTATCTTGCGGTGCTCTTCAACAGGGACTTAGGGCATCACGTCGTCTTCACACTGTCAGAATCCGCCGTGACACACCACGGATGACGTTATCTTGCGGTGCTCTTCAACAGGGACTCAGGGCATCACGTCGTCTTCACACTGTCAGAATCCGCCGTGACACACCACGGATTACGTTATCTTGCGGTGCTCTTCAACAGGGACTCAGGGCATCACGTCGTCTTCACTGCCAGAATCCGCCGTGACACACCACGGATGACGTCATTTTGTAGTGATCTACAACTAGTCGCAGTGTAGGGCCGTAACGACGTAATGCTCCAAGTGACGTTTGTGTAATCTGGTTGACGTCACCGTACGGCGACCCACTACTCAGTCTGGTGCTGTCAGGCACTATGTTTCCGGTGAAGCATAAGAACGTGCAACAGGTATAACAGCGCGCAATACATACCAATACCACAAGCATTATTTTCAAAATTATTACAGGGATGTGGGGGAAAAGTAGACACAGAACACCTAAGTTCCTCCATTTATTTACACAAGGACCAACCTGGAATTTCACGTGAGAAGATATTATACATACGAAATATACAAATAAACAGCAATGACATCATACAATTTGTCAACAACAAAAGTAACCAGTCTCTCGACCCAAAAATACACAAAAAGCCGGCACTAGCCGCAAACAGGAGCCAGCTCAGCAAACACCTTGCCACGCACATAATAACAGAACAGTAACCCGACCAAAAGTGCTCACACCGATCATCGGTCCACAGTGTACTATCCAAAAATAGAAATACATCCTGAAAGCAACATAATAATAATCAATATGCCTTTGTCCCGGAACAATACAATCATAAGAATAAATCAGCAAAAGATTAACCACACACACACACACACACACACACACACACACACACACACACACACACACACACACACACAACACACACGCACACACTCACACAAAGAATCAAAAGAGTCGAGATCGAACCTATCATTTATCTATTCATGATCCTTCAACTAGAAACATTTGTTTACACCGGAAGTATAATAATAACTCTTATATAGCGCTATACCCCGTAAACATTTACAAGCTCGCGGCGCTGTACATTATCAACATCAAAATCTGCTTGACAATCAAAAAAGTACAAGTATTATAAATGCATACATCAAGATCAAAATGACAAAAAAGCCAGGATGAAACAAATTATTAAAGCATTTTACGCACACAGAAATAATCACAAGTACTATAAAATAATGCACATATTAATATCAACATGACAATCAGAAAGCACAAGTATAGCGGCGAATAGTGTGTGTGTGTGTGGGGGGGGGGGGGGGGGGGGTATAGCGACGTGACGCGGCTCCAGTCCACGTGGTTTGGCCGGGCTGAGTGGCACTGCATGGACACACGCGGCCTAGAAAAGGGCCTTTCCGGCACCTTCTTCCAAACTCTGCCAGATTTTGTTACGCCAATGAAAGGGCACTCTTTATCTCCGCGCAGCTGTCCACCGACGCGGTCAGCGCCCTCCGAAAGGTTCGGCTACTAATATGACTGTAGAAGCAACCTAGCGCCAAAGCACGCACGTAAACATGAGGCGCATCCACCCCGGGTAAAAAAAAGGGGGAAAAAAGAGAAGAGTTCCGTCTCGATTCAAACGATTGTGGTTTTATTTGTGCTGGTGTAAACTTTGTTGGCGGCTATAAATGACACGACTTGTTTTATTTGAGTTGTTTGTAACACGCTTACTACTGTTTGAGCACCAACAAAAAAGCTGCTCGTTATCTGACAGTTTTCAGGAACATATGACGTAACTAAATACGGCACTGGTTGAAGGAAGGATGTCGTAAACCAGTGCTAGGAGTTTGCATGAACCTATGTCCATGACTTCACTCAGTAACTAGCGCTACGCTATCAAGTCTGTTCTTGAACAGAATTAACATCTGGAATAACTATAGAGGCAACAACACAACGCATACACATCGCCTTGCGATGCATTCTTATTATGACTAGCACAATGAGATAGAAAACCATATTTGAAGGATTACGATTATAAAATAAATATGCTTTTACAAATAAAAGATAGAAAGAAAAATTATGATATTAAAATGATTCTAGCCATCTCATAGAAAAACATTGAAATGGCGTGATTATAGTAGGAGTCATGCTGAGCCAGAACCATACGGTTTATTATTTATTATTTAATGCCCCTGTCCCGCTTACATATATACAAGTGACACTCAGCGTTCAGTCACACACAGAGAGACAGACAGACAGAGACAAAGACACAGAGAGAAATATAATGAACTGGGTTACATTTAATCAGTTTCGCCTGTGTTTACTTATATGTTTGTGACGGACAGCATTCTTCGGTCTCAGTTCATTGAGAAAGGTTTTAAGAAAACTTTTTTTTTTAAACACAATGTCGTGTTACTGTTGTTTATATTTACTCCAGATTATTGACACAAGTTCCGAGCTTTTCACCAGAGTGTCACCACGACTGGTGGCTACTACCTTAATTCGAGAGTTGCAGCTGCCAAATTTTGTCGCTGCATTAAAATGCACGTTTCTTGCCGCAAATGTTAACCTGCTTCACAGCAACAACTTTTCTTTTGCGATAAAATGAGAGAAAGTTATGTAACGATGACAACTTTATTTTTTACAATAAAACAGGAGAAAGTTATGCTGCAACAACTTTAATATTTGCAGTAAAACGGGAGAAAGTGATGCAGCGACAACTTTACTTTTGCAGTAAAACGGGAGAAAGTGATGCAGCGACTTTACTTTTGCAGTAAAACGGGAGAAAGTTACGCAGCGACAACTTTACTTTTGCAGTAAAACGGGAGAATGTTATGCACCGAAGCCCAAAGGGCGAACTGTGGCATCAAAGCCTCCATTCTGATCTTTTGCCACTGCAAAAACACGAGGTGGGAAGGGGGAGGGGGGGGGGTCAGTATTGTCGCCGTAACGTTGGTTTCGTTGCTGCAGAACTGCTTCACGTCTCCTGCATTTGCAAAAGTAATGGCGTCGGTGCATAGAGCCAGTTTGCGGTGAGAAAAACAACAACATGGACTGGCGACTGTACGCGTGTACTTTGCAGTGACAAACATTTGCAGCTATGATTTGTAGTGAGAAACATTTACAGCTATGACTTGTAAGCAGCGAAAAACATGGATTGGCGACTGAACACGTGTAATTTGCAGGGACAGTTTGCAGCTATGAGTTGTATGCAGCGAAAAAACTCGATTGGATGGAGGAATCTACAAGTTTCTTCTTCCTTATTTTTGTTTTTTATTATTACTGTTATAAATCTGCAATAATGCATGTACTGCACTCAAACAGCCTAATGAAAACAGATTCTGCCTTGCGCCTGTTGCCGGAACAAACTATAAATGTAGTCCAGAATTATCATACACACAGTGGTGACCAGCTAACGAGGACAAAGGATAAAGGATGAGCTGAATCACCATTATGCACACAACACAATCAACAGCCAACAAATACAAAAACAAAAAAAAAAGTAGTCAATAACAAGCATATTTCAATATTTGTATTTTACTTACGTACAACTGATCAGAAGCATTTTCAGGCGAGAATCAGAAAAATATAACGACTGATGATGAAAAATGTGATCCCAGCGAGACTCGGTAACGTGGTTCATCTCCATCAAGACCAGGACAAACAGCTTCAAGAACTCACTTTTGCGTGTGTGTGTGTGTGTGTGTGTGTGTGTGTGTGTGTGTGTGTGTGTGTGTGTGTGTCTGTGTGTCTGTGTGTCTGTGTGTGTCTGTGTGTGTCTGTGTGTGTGTGTAAAGTTCCTTTTGTCACTGCAGAAGTGCTTTCCGTTATTTACTCGAAGTTGCAAAAGCAGTGGTATTGCTACAAATGCAACCGTCGACTTGTGGCAATGACCAGTGACACCAGAGCACAAGTGAATTGTGAATAGCATTCACTGCATGTGCTGAAGGAGCATTCCTGTGAATGTGGTCATCCAGCTACCAAAATACTGGTTTGTCACTTGCTGATTATATCCTCCGACGGCACAAAGCCACACCTTTTGGCCAGCTTTGACCTGCACTACCGTATGGCATGTAGACAGTGCTTTGCCTTCAGCTAGCAGATATGCAATGATTTTGTCTTCAGTCATGATGGCCAGTTGACAAATATCCTCCAAATCTTTACTGAGGGGAGAAGAGTTGGCCATAAAGCAATAGATACCCGACACAGGGGCTGTGAAGATGCCCGTCTTCTTATCGTACCCACCACCCTCACTGGTGACGATGTGATCACAGATCATAGTCTGTTCCCCTTCCAGCTTCACTGTGTCCTTCAAGATGGCGCAGAACGCCACACAGATATTGAACTTGCCTGAGGAAAATAAATGACAACAACAATGATCTGCCAGAAGGAAGACTCTGTAATTAGTTAGTTCTTTGATTTCAACGTCCCCATGAACCGGTCTCCCTGAAATAACCATCATGGTTGACTGGGCGTAAAAACCAAGTTACCTACTTACGTAACAATTAAACGCAGAGGGTCACCTCAGGACGAATAGAATGTTCGATTGATTTGACTGTTTTAAAGGGACAAATACACAACATTCTCACTCCGTACTTGTGTTACAGCCAGTTCACAAATGACGTATTTTGCTAATTAACGTTTTGAGGGGGAGGGGTCGTCCGGGGGGAGGGGGTACATTTCATGAGGTATGTCGAAATTAATGTTCCTGGTACAGTTGGGTGGACCTAAAGTTTCCATCTCTCACAGGCTGCAGTTCCACAACGTCAGCCCGTTCAGCTGTAGGACCTTCAGTAGTGACGATTAGCCTTCCATTAGAGTTTTTGTGTTGAATGGATTATCTAACGTTTTGGCGACAATGGCGCTTAAAGGCGACCTGAAGAGAAGGGCCCTATCGATAGGCTTAAAATTAAAACAATACACACAGCAGTTTTTCACTCAACTTCTCGTCCTGTTTATTAAAAATAGGCGTTTGAAAGTTGCGAAAGCACGACAGTGGGTGCTACAATATTGTGCTCACCAGTCTGTATCAGTGACATCATGAACATGGCCGGCATGTGTGACACAAGCCATGAGCCAACCTTTTTCTGCTCTTTATTAGTAAAAAGCAAACCAACTTGGTTGCGCCATGAGAAGCTCTAATTTTGCATAAATATTGATAAAGCTACGAAATAGCATGCAGATAAAACACACACTGCATGCCCCCCTCCCGGTCCCCCACCAGTTTAAAATTGTAGTGTATCACAAGATTGCAAATTTTCAGTGGAAATGCAATCTTGAGAGACAGAAACTTCAAGTGAAAAAAAAGTGTGTCCAAATATTTGGTCGTGTGACCAAATACCAAATACTCCCTTCAAAACGTAAATGTTATTTTAGCTTGTGGTTTATGTTTATTTGTTTGTTGTTACTGGGGTTTTGGGGTTTTTGTTTTGTTTTTCACGCCACCAATTTTGCTCTCTCAAAATGGTTCAAAATTTACCACAATAATTATTGCGATCTCACAGCCGTGCAGATTATACCAAGATGAAACAGCGTGAAAATCCCAAACAGAACCTCAAAAACAAACGGGAAGCAAAACTGGACAATGTACAGACCAACACAAATTCACTCACATCAAAACTTAGTCACAATTTGCTAAAAACTGGAGTACAACCTCGACATTTCCAAAGGTATCAGCGCACAATTTTTTTTTAAACCAAATCAAATTTTTTATCCACTGTTCATACTAACTTATGTTTACAAAACGATCGGATAAAATGTAGCTGATTGACCCGGAAAGGCAAAAATCAGGCATGCAGGATTCTTGGCAGTTGGCACAGCGAACAAAGCTACATGTACAGGCTAACCTACCACACGCTTAGCTGTGTGAGAACATTCGCCAGCTTTTTGTTGTTGCTGTTGTTGCTTTTTTTTCTTCTTCTTCTTCATTAACCCCTTGCGGAAAATTTCGGTCGCCTTATACAGCAGCCGCAAAAGCAGCGCTACCCATTCCTACCAGTGTGTGCAGTATTTTCGTGTGTTAAAACAGCGGTACGCCTGCCAGTGCCTTGTAGTTTTAACGTGGGCACAGATGTTATGTCTGTGATTCGCACATGGCGACTACGAATACCGCAATGGAGTCTGCACTGAACCCCGGGTTCCCAACAGACGGGACCTGAAACTGAATGGGTTTTATTGCCCCATAAAACAAACTTCCGTATACCAAAGTAACAGGCATGTTATACTTACTCATTTTGGTTTCCAGTGTAGCGATTGCAGTGCCGTCTTTCTTCAGCGAGTCTTGCAAGGACAACAGATCCTTTTCCAGTTTCAAGTAGTGCGTGTTTGCTAGTCCTGCTGTTGTTGTCAGGGTTCCCAGTTCTCTACTCATTTGGCTCTGTTTCGTCTGGAGCTTGTTGTGGTTCGTCTGGAGCTCGTTGTGGTCTGTTTGGAGCTTCTTGTGGTCAGTCTGGAGCTTGTTGTGGTCTGTCTGGAGCTTGTCGTGGTCCGTCTGGAGCTTCTTGTGGTCAGTCTGGAGCTTCTTGTGGTCAGTCTGGAGCTTGTTGTGGTCAGTCTGGAGCTTGTTGATGTCCGTCTGGAGCTTGGTCTGGAGTTTGTTGTGGTCCGTCTGGAGCTTCTTGTGGTCCGTCTGGAGCTTGTTGTGGTCCGTCTGGAGCTTGTTGTGGTCTGTCTGCAACTGAATCAGGTTTGTTTTCTGGTCCTTCTGGTCAGTCTGAAGGACATTCACGTCAGTCACGAGCTTGCTTTGGTTTTTCCGGACGGTGCTCAGGTCACTGCGAAGTTGCTGCATGTCCGCGCACAGCACAGCGTTCGTGTCTCTGACGCTGACGTGGTCACGCTGCAGTGACGTCAGATCGTCGCGAACCTTGTTGCCGGCGTCCCCCAATGACGTCACTTTAGTCTGCAGCGATGTGACGTCAGCGTCCACTTTGGCGTTCTTGTCGTGCAGAGTCGCTAGATCTCTGCACAGCAGTGTGTTCTGGTTCTGCAGCACTATCAGCAACTGCTCCGTCCGATCCAACTTGGAGACCAGCCCTTTGATGTCTGCATCCTGGGGGTGATCCTGTTTCTCTCGAGTCGTCGGCTGTGTCCCTGGGAATGAGCCGTCAGGAGACTGGTCGTCATGGGAAGCTGGAGGATCAGTCTGGATGGTGTCCGTGGCACTGACGACAGTGCCTATGAAGTCACGGTGAGACTGAAGGACGGCCTCTGTGTTCCTGTCGCTGGGCTGGACTCTCAACAAGGCCTCGTCTTCTCTCTTCCGCAGCAGCTCTTCAAAGTGACGACGGTTCGCTTCAGTCAGGGCGTCAGCGGAACAAGCCGACGACTGACTCGTCGCTCCACGTCCGCCACGCTCCTGCTTCAACCCGCTCAAGATGTCACGAGCCAGTGTGACGTCAGCCTGCAAAGCCTCACTCAAGGCCTGCGTCACGTCTCGCAGACCCGCCAGGCTGGCGTCTCGGGCTTCCCCCGCGTGACGTAAGAGAGTGGCGTACCGCACATGGATGTCATGTTCTCTGTCTCTCTTCTCCTGTCCGAGTCTCTTCTCCTCTTCAGCCAGTTTCTTCAGCACGTCTTCCAGCATCTGGATTTTGTTGCCACGTGTTCGCTTGGCTGCCTCCCCGTTCCTTTCATCTCCTGATCCTGACACAGCCTTCATCTCCGACACCAGCGATGGCTTGCAAAACCTGTTGTGACTTCTGCGGCAGCGGGAACAAAAGTGGCTTTTACAGGCGGAGCAGGTATACTTGGCTTCTTGACCTTCCTCACAAAGGTCACAGAGCAGATCTCGCACGTCTTCTCCGTCGTCTAAATAGAAATTGGCCTGAAATGTTATAAAAGCTCAAATTAAATATGGCGGTTTTGAGTGTGTGTGTGTGTGTGTGTGTGTGTGTGTGTGTGTGTGTGTGTGTGTGTGTGTGTGTGTGTTTGTGTGTGTGTGAGTGTGTGTGTGTGTTTGTGTGTGTGTGTGTGTGTGTGTGTGTGTGTGTGTGTGTGTGTGTGTGTGTGTGTGTGTGTGTGTGTGTGTGTGTGTGTTTGTGTGTGTGTGTGTGATGAGTTGATGCTTAATGTCTTCAGATGTCAGTTGACATATTAGGGACAAGTTCTGACCAATGCCGAAGCACGGTTCAATAAATCTTTACGTCCACGGAAACCAAAAGGCTTTGGAGGTACGACAGGTGGGACAGGTGATGGTGACATTCTTTGTTTACCTGTAAACTGGCCACACCACCAGGAGGGAGAGGTCTGGAGGTACGACAGGTGGCACAGGTGATGGTGACACTCTTTGTTTACCTGTAAACGGCCCACACATCCAGGAGGTAGAGGGCTGGAGGTACGACAGGTGGGACAGGTGATGGTGACACTCCTTGATTACCTGTAAACTGGCCACACCACCAGGAGGTAGAGGGCTGGAGGTACGACAGGTGGGACAGGTGATGGTGACAGGGGACTCTCTTTGACTTCCATCTTCATCTTCGGGAGGCTGAAAGAATCAATGGATTCTTGTGTCACTCATTTGTGTGTCCGGTGTCCTTGGATTTATGTTTCAACATCAACAAAAGTTACACACGGACATGCGCGTAAAACACAAACACTGCAAATATGCACGAGATACAGACAAAACACAAACACTGCAAACATGCACGAGATACTGACGAAACACTAACACTGCAAACATGCACGAGATACAGACGAAACAAGCACTGCAAACATGCACGAGATACAGACGAAACAAACACTGCAAACATGCACGAGATACAGACGAAACACCAACACTGCAAACATCAACGAGATACAGACAATACGGACCACCTGAGGTGCTTCACTATGTGTATTTCTCTAATACGGACCTCAGATACTCCACGGTATTGCTTGTCATTAAAGTTAATAAATCAGAATCATATGTACACGTACCAGATGATTTATCAGCTTTTATCCATCTACCGAAGGTAGCTAAATACGAATAAATGAGTACTTGCTTACAAACCAGGATTATCTCCCTTGGTGTGCAATTTGCAACACCACACACACACACACACACACACACACACATACACACACACACACACACACACACTGACAATGCCACACAAAATTTGTTTTATACAGGTGATGGTGGCTTGTTGCCTCTGCTTGTTTCATCTTATTTATTTATTTTCTATTTTCTTAAATATTGCACATTATAGACAACTAAATGCAGTACAGTAAATTACAAAAGCTTACAAAGCAAAACTGTGAGAGGCTAAACACTGCAGCCTGCAACACTGAGAGAAAGAGACAGTGACACAGATGATGGAAAGACTGAGACAAACAAACCGTCATAGAAAACAGGGGGAGACCGACAGGCAGATACAGACAGATACAGGGCACAACCTGGCAGCGCCAGAGAGGCGAGGTAGGGGGTGGGGGGAGAGGGGGAGGAAGTACAGACTGACAGGACTTCATGTTAAATAACACACTAAATGACAACGCTTCATGTTAGTCAATAAATATAGCGTCAAACAACACACTGCATGACAACGCTTCATGTTAGTCAATAAATATAGCGTCAAGCAACACACTAAAAGACAACGCTTTGTGTCAATCACTAAATACAGCGTCAGACCACACACTAAATGACAGCACTTCATGTCAATCACTAAATACAGCGTCAGTCCACCCACTAAACTAGCGCTTCATGTCAGTCACTAAATACAGCGTCAGACCACACACTAAATGATACCAGCGCTTCATGTCAGTCACAAAATACAGCGTCAAACCACACAAACTGAAACGACGTAATGACTGATTCGAAACGATCTGAAACCAATTAGCTATGCGATCACGTCGTGCATAACTGTGACGATCTTACAAAACGCTAGCAGTTTTCGGTGTACTGATATACTTCCTCGAAAAGACAACTCTGATAGGCAGACGCTGTGAAAACTCCAGTGACCGACCTACCTGCAGTGGGCGAGCTGTGTCCCTGTCGACTAGCTGGGTCAGACACGGTGAGCAGAAGGTGTGGAAGCACGGCAACAGTTTGGGACGTCGTCCTTTGTACGGTTCCAGACAAATGCTGCAGGTGACACGGGTGTCCACATCCCTGTCGCACCCTCCTGTCGCCATCTTGTCAGAGCGAGACGGGATACGCTTAACCCGTGCAACTGGCCCCACCACGGTTGGGGCTAGTCAGTGGCTGTGTAGGTTACAGCACAGCTGTGAGGGATAGCCTCTGAGCCAGGCTGCTCGAAACAGGGGCTGCTTGGTCAGGGACAGTACAGGCTATGTAAGGATGTGATTCAATGTCTGTTGGTCAGGGACAGTACAGGCTATGTAAGGATGTGATTCAGTGTCTACAGGACTGTGATTTGATGAGGCTGCAAACCGTGTACTGTTATTGCTGGCTCTCTGACGTGGGCGATGGGCCGGTGCAGCAGGATAGCTGTGAGAGGGAATGAATTTCCTACTTTCTGTTTCGTTTGCAAACAGAAAGTAGACAAATTATCTTCAATGCTGAAAGATAAACTGACTTTTTTCACATCAGTCTTTCTGCTTTGGTTTCATTTGTTTGTTTTGTTATATTAATAGATCTAATCGTTTGAGAAAAATAAATGCAAAAAACAGTTCTGTTGACATCACCATTAGAGTGAATTGGCTGAGAGTGTCCCCTCCTGACTCACTTTCCGACACCGTTCCTGTATCTGTCTGTCTTTCAGGAAAGCTAACTGTATGTTGTAGATAAAGAATGAACGATAATGTGTGTGTGTGTGTGTGTGTGTGTGTGTGTGTGTGTGTGTGTGTGTGTGTGTGTGTGTGTGTGTGTGTCTGTGTGTGTGTGCGTGCGCGCGCGCGCGCGTGCCGCCGTGCGTGCGCGTGCGTGTGTGCGTGCGTGCGTGCGTTCGTGTGTGTGTGTGTGTGTGTGTGTGTGTGTGTGTGTGTGTGTGTGTGTGTGTGTGTGTGTGTGTGTGTGTGTGTGTGTCTGTGTGTTCGTTTGTTTGCCTTTTTTATTAGTATTTTGAATGTTATTGTAAGTATGCATACCACCTCTTCACTGTATCAATTCTTATCGTTGTTTCTTTCTATAGTTTGTATTGTGACATTGTACAGCCCCGTGAGCTCATGTTTTCACAGGGTATAACGATATAAAAGAGGCAGTAGCAGCAGCAGCAGCAGCAGCAGCAGCAGTAGTTTTACTGAGTAGTTGTAGTCCTTCAAGACGCTGAAGATCCCTAGGCAACTGGATGTAAACTAAAATAAGTGACGTTCCCGCTGCCTTGGAGGAAACCGAAAACAAAAAAAATAAGAAGAAAAAATCCTCATTGCATTTCGAAAGTAACCACTAGAACATAACAGACACTAACAGGAACGCATGATCATCGGTGCTATTAAGGCTCTGCGACTTGACTGTAATATTCACACGTTTTTCAGTTGTTGTTTTTCGTCTATGCACGCGTACAGCATGTGATAAGACATGCAGAGACGGGTAGAGAATAGGTGACGGACGGGGAGGGGGCGCGGCCTACACGACAATATGCTTTTTCCTGATTTTTCTGTTTCACCTGGAGCAGGTGACCTGCTTCCGGTGTTGGACATTGGATGACGTCATCCTGCGATGAGTTACGACTGGTACCGAGACGATGGTGGTGAAGTGTTGCTTAATGTCCTCAGATGTCAGATGACATATTAGGGACAAGTTGTGACCAATGCCGAAGCACGGTTCAATAAATCTTTACGTCCACGGAAACCAGAAGGCTCGTTAGGACGGACAGCCCAGGACGTCCACCTCGACTCTCACACAGCTCCTGAACTATGCACCGAGACGATATTTTCGATGGTGGCTATATACTGTAGCTGCATGAATCATCTTGCGGTGCTCTTCAACAGGAACTCAGGGCATCACGCCGTCTTCACTAAAATACACTAACAGACGACTGCAGAACCGACATTTGACCTACTGAGCTTTCGGTTGATGGAGATTTGGCTGAGGTTGGGATTGATCAGGTCGGTGGTCTGGACTGAGAAGGGGGTTGAGAGGGATAGGTAGGTAGTTACGTCCTGGATTTTAACGTCCTGTCAACTGCAGTGACCCGCTGCGGAAGAGTACAAGAACTGCCCGGAAAGGCCGACCAGCGCATCAAAGTGTAACCTATACTGTGCGTGTCCTATCTATATAGCACAGAGCTTTCCGGTGCTGTACTGATAGGCTACGAGACTAGCATGTCCCATCTTCAGATACCAGTCATACGCCACAGAAATAAAGCTGCCTTTAAGAAGGCTTCATTAGCGGTGGGTGGCTACTGGCCATTTTGTGCAAGACTTTGAAAGGAAAACGAGGCTAAAGGTGTTTCAAGGGATCTTCCCGAAACTTTCCGAAAGGAAATCCAGCAGACATGACTTTCGCCGCAACTATTTGGCTGTTGGTATTGCTGATCTCCATGGCAACATCGGATTTGATACAAAACGGTGGTTTCGAGTCCTTGTCACACTGGGATTGCTGGAGTCCCGTGCTCTGTGCTCTCACCACCACTAAACACTCCGGAAACCATGCAGTCAAAGTGACAGGGAGGTAGGCTAGTACTTAATGTCCATAATTCACACTCTAACCTTCCTCGTCCTAGCTCTGTGTATTAGATTACAGTATTACCACTAAACACTGCGGAAACCATGCAGTCAAAGTGACAGGGAGGTAGGCTAGTGCTTAATGTCCATAATTCACTTTAACCTTCCTCGTCCTAGCTCTGTGTATTAGATTACAGTATTACCACTAAACACTGCGGAAACCATGCAGTCAAAGTGACAGGGAGGTAGGCTAGTGCTTAATGTCCATAATTCACACTCTAACCTTCCTCGTCCTAGCTCTGTGTATTAGATTACAGTATTACCACTAAACACTGCGGAAACCATGCAGTCAAAGTGACAGGGAGGTAGGCTAGTACTTAATGTCCATAATTCACTTTAACCTTCCTCGTCCAAGCTCCAGATATTATAATACAGTACTACCATTGAACACTTTTGACACTGTGTATTAGAATACAGTATTACCACTAAACACTGCGGAAACCATGCAGTCAAAGTGACAGGGAGGTAGGCTAGTACTTAATGTCCATAATTCACTCTAACCTTCCTCGTCCAAGCTCCAGATAGTTCAATACAGTACTACCATTGAACACTTTTGACACTGTGTCGTCAATGTGACAGTCACTTAATCTTCATATTTAAAACTCTAGCCATCACCATTCACAATCTGTACTAGAATACGGTACCACCACTAAACACTCCAACAGAGACAGGGAGGTAAGCTTCATCATTCACACTCGGCTGGAGAATACATTAATCACCACTGACCACTCAAGCTGTCGACGTGACAAAGGGTGTTTAATGGTAGTACTGTATTATAATGTCTAGAGCTAGGACTAGGAAGATTAGAGTATGGCAGTCCTACACTGCTATGCAAGACAATACAATACCATCACAATACACCCCAGCCAGAATGCCGTCAAAGTGGCAGTCTGCTATGCAGTATTCCAAACCACACAAAAGAGTGGAGTTGGACCAGAATTTTCGACTTGAAACACCGAGTGAAAGTCACAGAAGATCGAGCTTTTGATCATTTTGTTTTGTAATGCTGTAGAACGTATAGTTTAATAAAGAAGAGTGCGGGTTTGACTGTGTTTGTGTACGTGTGTGTGGGGAGTGGGGTTGGGGGTGGAGTTGTTATCATTCAAAATTTGGATGATTGAATGATTGATTGATTTGTTACTTGATTGATCGATTAATACTTCTTCCAGACAGGAGCAATGGCAAGGCCCATCCCAGTATATTCAGGTCAAGGCCGGTCATGTGTATCACGTGAGTGGCTACGTCAAACTACTAAACGACCAGGGACATGGCCAAACCGTTCAGATGACACTTGACTATCATTTTACAGGTAGTATTATATGCAACAGGAACACCCTTCACTGAGGATATGACTAAACACCCCTACCCCCACCCCCACCCTACCCAACCCCACCCCAGTATTTTTCGCGTGCTAGGTGAACGAATCAGGTGCTCATTGTCACGTGACTTTGTTGTACGCGTGACGTCTGTCAAAGAGTATTACTTCCTTTTGCAAGTTTTTATTTTTTATTTTTTAGTGTCAGATGAAAGGTTTCGCTGGTTTCAGTTTCCACTCTCAGAATATAACAACCCGAAATCAACCATCACGACAGCGCTAGTTATTTTTCGACACCACTTCCATCTTTAAATATCGTCATCAGCAACATCAGAGTTATCAGTGTTTGGTGTTCGAGCTATTACCATATGTCGTAGCATAGCAAGCCATCTACCCCATCTCATTGTCCTCGTCGTCACTGCTGCCACATCCCTCTCTCTCAGTGTCACACCCATAATCTGAGGGGCGGGGATAGCTCAGTGGTTAGAGCGCCGGACTCGTGATTGAAAGGTCGCGGGT
This sequence comes from Alviniconcha strummeri, assembly GCA_963584105.1. Lineage (NCBI taxonomy): Eukaryota > Metazoa > Mollusca > Gastropoda > Provannidae > Alviniconcha > Alviniconcha strummeri. The sequence continues at coordinate 66,097 of CAUZXP010000414.1, read as the reverse complement.
TCGAATCCCTGCAGGAGCGGCGGGAGAGTTTTTTTCTCCTGGGTCGATTTTCTGTGCTGACTCTTATTTCGGTATCCGTTCCACCTCCGTGTTACCGCAGTAGCACGTAAAATACCCCGGTCATTCTGCCAAAATTGCAGGTGGCGGGTTACAGCTAAACACGCATCAACCTTATGTATGTGGCTTTGCACGAAGTGACATGGTGCATGGTTGTATGGTGTACACATAACTCACTATTGCTTACGCACACGTTGTAGATGTCAACAAGAACTGCAGCAACCACACACTGGTAGTTTCATCATCAGTCAACATCATCACCCGGTTCTTCCTCCTAGTCGTCGTTATCGTTATTGTCCATGGCCTCTTTTCAACACCGTTATCACCACTAACATCGTCGTCATCCTTATCGTGCACTATTACGTCCTGTTGTTATCACTAGTATCGTAAGTGTCATTATTATCTTCTTTTTCGTCATCTTTGTCATCGACGTATTTTTTCCCCTGTTGACATCATCATTTTCACCTGCTTCATCAGCAACGGCACGTGCTCACCGTGGTTTTGCACACAAGTGATGAGACCCTAAACGTCCCCGTGTTACAGACGACACTCACAGCTACGCGCCAGTGGCCACACAGAGCGGTGTCCGGATGACGGACGGCTGGGTCCACCTGGCGGGACGGTTCACAGTGCCCAACAAAGGTCAGTCGGCAAGCAACGAGTGACGTACGCTCAGGAAAACACGCTGTGTCTGTGTCTACAAAACTTCATGTCTGTGCCCACACTGACTTTTCATGTCTGTGCCCACACTCTTCGTGTCTGTGCCCGCACCTTTCATGTTTGTAACCACACTTCATGTCTGTACCCACACTGACTTTTCATGTCTGTGCCCACACCTTTCATGTCTGTGCCCGCACCCGCACCTTTCATGTTTGTAACCACACTTCATGTCTGTGCCCACAATCTTCGTGTCTGTGCCCACACTCTTCGTGTCTGTGCCCACATCTTTCATGTCTGTGCCCGCATTTGTTCATGTCTATTCTTGATGTCTGTTCCCATACTCTTCGTCTCTGTGCCCACACCTTTCATGTCTGTGCCCACGCTCTTCAGGTCTGTGCCCACACTCGTCATGTCTGTGCTCAAACTCTTCATATCTGTGCCCAAACTCTTCACATAATATCGTGCCCGTACTCTTCATGTCTGTTTCCAACCCTCTTTGCGTCATGTCTGTGTCCACACTCTTCATGCCTGTGCTCACACCTTTTTTAGGTCATGTTTGTGTCCTCACTCTTCATGTCTGTGCTCACACCTCTTTAGGTCATGTTTGTGTCCACACTCTTCATGTCTGTGCTCACACCTCTTTAGGTCATGTCTGTGTCCACTCTCTTCATGTCTGTGCTCACACCTCTTTAGGTCATGTCTGTGTCCACTCTCTTCATGTCTGTGCTCACACCTCTTTAGGTCATGTCTGTGTCCACTCTCTTCATGTCTGTGCTCACACCTCTTTAGGTCATGTCTGTGTCCACACTCTTCATGTCTGTGCTCACACCTCTTTAGGTCATGTCTGTGTCCACTCTCTTCATGTCTGTGCTCACACCTCTTTAGGTCATGTCTGTGTCCACTCTCTTCATGTCTGTGCTCACACCTCTTTAGGTCATGTCTGTGTCCACTCTCTTCATGTCTATGCACATGTGAGCACAGACATGACCTGAAGAGATGTGAGCACAGACATAAGGAGTGTGGACACAGACATGACCTAAAGAGATGTGAGCACAGACATGAAGAGTGTGGACACAGACATGACCTAAAGAGTTGTAAAACTCTGATCAGTATATATATATATGTTCATTCCTGCGTCCACACACATTTTCAAGTATGTACCCATAGTCCTTGGAGTTTGCATCCAACGATCTTCATACCAAACAACCTGTCAAGTTCTTCGTTCCGCGTTGCTGTCTTCCTCCGCCTCAAGTCCTGTTTGTTGCCCCCTTCAGTTGGTTCAAACAAAACATATTTCATATGTAACAATACATTAACATCAGAACAGTTGGGCCAGTGCAACAAGCAACATTACTTATTTCAGTACGTCCCGAACCTTACATAAATGACGTCACGAACATCAACTTTACCGACAACAAGGCGAACGTAAAAGGAAATTGTAATAAAGATTATAGTAATATTTTAGCACGTGCGTGTGTGTGCGTGCGCGTGTGTGCACAGTTGGCTGTAAATCAAGCTGTGTATAGTCAATATGCTCGTGTGGAGGGTGCCTGTGTGAATATGCGTCCGTGTGTGCGCTTAGAGTAGTCACTCCGATCAAGATTTTGGGTTGTATAACTCCTTCATTGTTATTATTCTTATGTTTGGGTCCAAAGCCCTTCAAGTCTATGTCGACGTAACTTCGTGTATCTGTTCATATATATGCACATATAGGTTCACATCTTCCACCATTCATCACCACCCTTCTACGGTTTGTTTTTCTGTTCCTGCCCAGTCCCCGAAGGAGCCTTCGGTTGGGGCGGGGTGATTGGGTGGTGGAGGGGGGTTGGGACATCTTCCTTTTTTATATTTCAGCCTTCATCGACATGTCAAAGTTAACAGAAACCAAAAATCTGAACCAAGGATGACTGTTTGTTTTGTAGCTCGACAAAGGCGATAACCCCGAAAATTCACATCTTGTGTTTTGTCCTAATAAACAGAGTTGTTTTCAACCTTTCATGTGTTTGGGTCTTAATAGAAACCAAAGGACAAGAACTGTAGAGGATACTTACCTGTTTTACTTTTATTTACACACAAATGTAAATGTGTCTGCGTCCACAGCGCTCATGAACACGAGGGTTTATTTCGAGGGTCCGAGTTCCTCAGTGAATTTCGCGGTGGACGATGCTTCAGTGACGGAGGTTGGAGGCACCCAGTCCTGGCGAAACGCCGCTGACCACGTCATTTACCAGCTCAGAAAGAGTGACATCCACATACGGTGAGACCTGACGTACACAAAAATGTATGTGTACGTCTTAGGTCATGTCTGTGTCCACACTCTTTATGTCTGTGCTCACATGTCTTTAGGTCATGTCTGTATCAACCTGTATGTACTGGTTGTGTGTGTGTGTGGGGGGGGGGCGCAGGGGGGGTCTAATATCACCTCGATGTGAACAGACATAAAACAAAACATTGATTGATTGACTGAGTACACAAACATGTGACATCAGCGTAGGAGGGGAAGATTTCTTCGTTGTAGTTCGTCACCAAGTAAAGACTGATAAGATAGGTGATCAAGTATCTTCAGTGTATCACTGTATGTTCCTGCGGTAAAACTGACCTGTACGAACACGGATACGGCATGAAGTGTAAGCTATGTTCACAATTATTGTAAGATTAGGCACGCATGATTCAAGATTCAAGATTATTTTATTATCTCATCAGAGAAATTAAAAGGTGGCTCAACATTAACCACATCACAGTACACAATAACACATATGTTATATTTTAAAACTCAAAGAACAGTTATTGAAAATACAAAAGTTATATAATAAACAAACTAGTAATTTACATAATTTACACGCACGCACGCACGCACGCACGCACGCACGCACACACACACAAACACACACACACACACTGCTCTGACGTTTGAACAGATTATCTGTTCAGAAATGCTACTGACTGCTGAACAAAACTTTGATTTAATTACGCGAAGTCGTCTACCAGATGGAAGAAGCTCATAATGGTTAGTAAGGATGGTAGGGGAAGGTCTGGTTTGGTTGTGTTGCTTTGAAACTTCCCACTGTCTGCATGTTGTGGAATGTGTTTAGTGACTCTTTTTAGTTGGAATTTGCATAGCAAATATGTGTGTGTGTGTGTGTGTGTGTGTGTGTGTGTGTGTGTGTGTGTGTGTGTGTGTGTGTGTGTGTGTGTCTGTGTCTGTGTCTGTGTCTGTGTCTGTGTGTGTGTGTCTGTGTGTGTCTGTGTCTGTGTCTGTCTGTCTGTCTGTCTGTCTGTCGGTCGGTCGGTCGGTCGGTCTGTCTGTCTGTGCGGTGTGTGTAGCTGTACAGGCAGCACATTTCCCACACTGCTATAGAAGAGTTATACTGTTCCTCCTTCTTTCCTTCATTCCCCTCTTACTTTAACTTTCTGCCGTGAGATCACAACTCCAAACAGCATATTCAGCCGGTTGTTCACATTTCAGAGTCACAACCTCCTCCAACGTGAACAAAGCTGACGTTCAGATCAATGTGAGTAGAATTACGGTCACGTATTTTATTTCTCAAGTAGTTCGTCAAACATGCTCGAAAGTCCAGCATGCTTCCAATATCTTGAAACGCATGTTCTGGTGTTAGTAAAATAACTTTGTGAACAATATCATTCGGCATACAAAGATCTCATTACAAAATTCGCCTCCGCCTTTGCATAGCCGCTAGCGAGATTATTTTGTGGTTACACTGGTGTATCGCTTAGAACGATGCATGAAGGCACAAAGCAGAAGAGTGGACAGAATCACTGTTGTCCCTCAATACCATACAGAGTTTACAGCAATACGACACTATGCGGGATCAGTACAAATTTAAACGGTCGCCACTCCACATCTTGATTTGTTTTACAGAAACTTACACATTGTCGATGGGTGCTTGTTAAAATACACCAGCATGTGGGTTCTGCAGAAAGTCAATCTCTTGGATTATTGTAATCGCATATTATCGCACATAATAATTTTACAGTTCATCCTGTCAAATGATAGCTGCCACTCCACACTATACAGAACTGAGAGTCAGTCTGTCGAATGATAGTCGAAACACACCACCACTGATAATGTTTACACACACACACACTCACACACACTCACACACATTCACACACACACACACACACACATACACACACACACACACACACACACACACACACACACACACACACACACACACACACACACACATATATATATATATACTCACTCACACACACACACACACACACACACACACACAAACACGCACGCACGCACGCACGCACGCCACACACACAAGCACACACGCACGCACGCACGCACGCACGCACACACACACACACACACACACACACACAATACAGAAGAAGAGTCGTTGCTGTCACACACATTGACATACAGGTTCTGCAGAAGAAGAAGTCGTTTCCGTTCGGTACGGCAGTCAACGCGCGGAAGTACAACCAGAACGTGGCTGGGGGCAAGTACCAGGCCTTCATCCACAACCACTTCAACTGGGCCGTGCCTGAAAATGCGCTCAAGTGGTACTCCATCGAAGCAAGTAAGGTGAGGAGGATGCAGTTTTCTACATCACACAGGTGAGGTTTAACGGCTGGTACGCTATCCAACCAAGTAAGGTAAGGTAAGGTAAGGTGAGGCCTATGCATAGTTTGCCTACATCACACAGCTGAAGTTTAACGGCTAACGCCTTCACATGGTACGCCAACCAGCCAAGTAAGGTAAGGTAAAGTAGGGTACGATAATGTGAGGCCTATGCATAGTTTTCCTACATCTCACAGTTGAAGTCTAACGGCTAACGCCTTCAGAGGGTACGCCATCCAGCCAAGTAAGGTAAGGTAAAGTAGGGTACGGTAATGTGAGGCTTATGCATAGTTTGCCTACATCTCACAGTTGAAGTCTAACGGCTAACGCCTTCAGATGGAACGCCATCCAGCCAAGTAAGGTAAGTAAGGTAAGGTGAGGCCTATGCATAGTTTGCCTACATCACACAGTTGAAGTCTAACAGCTAACACCTTCACATGGTACGCCATCGAACCAGGCAAGGTGAGGACGATGCACAGTTTGCCTACATCACCGACACAGTGGCGAGACTCACCCACTCCGGCCTGAATTTGTCAACAGACACATGGACAGAAGTGTCTTACATCGCCTTGCTGTGAAAGGACATAGAAGCGGTAAGTTTAGGATTCCCCCAGAAAGACAACGCGATACCGTCAATCATTCATCTCAACGGGCCATTCGGACACACAACAAGCAGGCAGATAAACACAACACGCAACGGCGAAAGATGGGGATAAGGGGACGATGAGGCTGGGGTAAATGGAGGGATATTTGGGAGTGAATGGGAGGCAGCTGTTTGTACGAGTGGATTGTAATTTGGAAGAGTGAGAACATGGGCCTTTGGTGTAATGTCATATTATATGTTTCATGGCAGACCCTGTAACCTCTGCAATGGATTAATCAAGTTGTTTTGCGTTTGGGTTATTGAGAACTGGTCAATAGTTCAGTACAGTACGGTCGTGTCTGGCACTGTTTCAGGGACACAAGGTATTCCAGCCTGCCCTCGACATGATTCACTCGCTGCGCCGTCACGGGTCAGTATCGAACTGTGGGCTGGTTGCTCCTGTTTGGAATTCTTGCTTGTCCCAGTCGGGAAACTCTACCCTAGAAAATTCGGGTCATATTCCTCGAGAAAAGGCTACAGTTACCCAGCCTTAAAGGGGACACGAAGCAATGACGCGGGTTGGCCTGAAAACGCGGACAATATCCAAATATTTCCACCTGCTGGCCTCATTTGGTTGTTCTGTCAATAGTTACTGTCGGCTAGACGCTGACACGAAAAAAGACACTGACGTGAAGACTATACTATTAAGATTCTTAGAAGATCTTAAGTGTTGAGAAGCTTGAGACATTACCTGCGGGCACAAAGCCGAGGACATCACACCATCAATCACCTGGAGGAGAGAAAGGTGGAAAGAGGAAGCGCTACACAATCTTCCTGGAAAGGACAAGAGGGGGCCATCGTCAGTCAGGCGAACATTGGAACCGTTTCAAAGACAACGTTTGGAAAACTTCTGAGAGACGGGGTGGAGCGCGTAGATACCACCTAGTTCTGAACTGAACTGAACTGAACTGAACCAAGATTAAGATTAGCCAAGACATTGACACGAAGACTAGACTAGACACTGACATAAAGTCTAGACTGCACACTGATGTCAAGGCTACACCCGGACATGAAGACTAGACTAGAAACTGACATTAACGCTAGACTAGAAACCGCAGTGAGTAAACACCGACATGACGAGTAGACTAGGATAGACACTGACATGAAAACTAGATACCTATATGAAGACTAGACTTACATGAAGGAATATACGTTGGCATGAAGACTAGGCTAGCTTAAACTGAATACTGACATGAAGGACTAGATAGTAGCATAAATACTAGATTCGACACTCACATGAAGACTACACACTGACGGGGCGGGGATAGCTCAGTGGTTAGAGCGCCGGACTCGTGATTGAAAGGTCGCGGGTTTAAATCCCTGCTGGAGCGGCGATACAATTTTCTTCTCCAGGGTCGACTTTCTGTGCTGACTCTTATTTCGGTATCCGTTCCACCCCCGTGTTACCGCAGTAGCACGTAAAACATCCCGGTCATTCTGCCAAAAGTGCAGGTGGCAGGTTACAGCTAAACACGCATACACCTTACGTATGTGGCTTTGCTTGAAGTGACATGGTGCATGGTTGTATGGTGTACACAGGACTTGCGCCGAGACGGCTGCAGTTTCATGTGGCACCAGCCATGCCAGCGCTGTAAGTACACCACTTCGGTGGATATTCAAAACAAAACAAAAATGTGCTACAAGGCTAGTCACTCATGTAGAACCACATGCGAGCGCAGTGAGTCTGCTCAAGAGAGCGGAGATTAGCGCTATATAAGCGATCATCATCTATCTACATTGACACGACGGCTAAACTAGACACTGCAGTGACTAGACTAGACACTGACATGCCATGACTACCACACCCTGACATAGAGACTAGACTATACAAACATAAAAACTATGCATAAAGAGGAGCCAATGACATGAGGGACAAAAAGTATTCTAAAGAGCTGCTGGAGAAGGCAGCTGTCTGATCCGGGACTCGAACCCTCATCCTCTAGATCCCGGTTCCAGTGCTTTTACCACTAAGCCATGCTATATCCTCCACTAACACGTCTAAACAATTTCTACAAATATATATTTTAAATGTAACCATGAGGACAATAATCGCTACACCTTTACATTGCCTTACCAGCAGCAATTTGCACACATTTTCCGTTATTTACAACACGTCTGTCTGTGTGTGTGCTGTGCCTAGCGTGAAGGTGAGGGGCCACAACCTGATCTGGTCGGTCGGGCAGTACGTGCAGCAATGGGTTCAGCAGCTGTCAGGCGACGACCTCAGACGGGCCGTCAGGCATCACATTCAGGAGACCATGAACGTCACACGCGGACTGTGAGTTCTCGCCTGCTGCCTCAGACCGTTGTAGCAGAAGCTCTGCCGTGGAGACTCCACTCCATAAAAGAGCTGGCCATCAAAAAGCACGATTTTGTTTGAAAATGCTCCATTGAATTCAGTTATTTATTTATTTTAATGTTTTAATTTTTCTTTACTTTATTTGTTATTTGTTATTTTCTTTACTTTTTTATATAGAGATTCGTGAGTGAGTCTGCACGAAAGCGGAGAATAGCGCTATATAAAAACGATCAATAATAATAATATTAATGGCAACAACAACAACACGTGACCAACGAGAACCTGCGTGGTCAGTGATACTAGAACAGCGTGCATTCACTTCAGTACGTGTTTGCTGAACGCAAGCAACGAGACCGTGAGAGTTTTGTTGCTGTCCTGTGCTCACCAACTGGAGCAATTGGACTTGAACAACGAGAGCTTTTATGGCCAGTGGTTCCAGGACAGTGCTGTGCTCACAAATCTTTGTCTTACCTGCATCGGAAAATAATATTATGTTGTCCTGTGTTCACAGACTAGAGAACTCGAGAACTGGGACGTGAGAACTGGAGAACTGGGATGTGAACAACGAGAATATAGTGCCAAGATAATGCTGTGGTCCCAGATTTTTGCTGTTCCACCTGTATTCAAAGTACAATATCTCTGCTGTCCTGTGTTCACAGATCTCTATTGTCCTGTGTTCACGGACTGGAGCACTGCGACGTGAACAACGAGAACATAGTGCCAAGATAGTGCTGTGGTCCCGGATTTTTGTTGTTCCAACTGTACTCAAAGTACAATATCTCTGCTGTCCTGTGTTCACATATCTCTATTGTCCTGTGTTCACAGACTGGAGCACTGGGACGTGAACAACGAGAACCTGCACGGACAGTGGTTCCAGGACAAGCTGCACGACCCGAGCTATAACGTGCAGATGTTCCAGATAGCTCACCACGCCGACCCCGCTGTGAAGCTCTTCCTCAACGAGTACAATGTCGTGGCCAGTGGAGGGTTAACGAATGTAAGTCTGGAGGGAGTAAAGTGAGATGTTGGCGTTTTCAAGAGTTCGTGAACTTAAACTTCATGGCTCTACTCCCAACAACATGAGCAGCGAGTAATAAGGGTTTGCAGTTTTGTACACATTCGCTTCGAGAACTTTAATGCCTCATACCCTAGTTT
>CAUZXP010000414.1:18200-56480 GCA_963584105.1 Alviniconcha strummeri | reverse complement strand
ACACAACTTTTCTCAGCCACCAGGTTTAAAGACAAAAAAAAAATGGAAAAAAATGATAAGAATAATAAAAAATCTCCCTTGGGGTGGGTGGCTTGCTGGGGGGGGGGGGGGGGAGGGGGGTCGAAATTAATACTCTTAAAAAATATTAAAAATATTAAAAGTTCTGTGCTGGCGGGTGCTGACTGCGGCCCATGCGGCAACGATTCGCGGCGAGTCACAGGAAAAGACTTTCGCATGAACCTGTGAAACAAGCGAAGAAAAAACACAACCATAACCCGAAAGGTTGCCCGTCGCATGCTAATTGGACGATAGCTTGAGGATTAAAAAAAATAATTATATTAAACCAATTAAACTGGGCATGAGAGAGCAAGCACTAAGACGTTTTTCGACGCCTGGTCACATTCAGGCCTACAACTGAAACACGGCCCTGGTGATGATTCAGTCGGCCGCCATTTTAGGTTCTTCGTCGGCTCCATTCAGAAAACACAGACTGCGGCTTTACGTTTGTTTTTCAAACTATTTCTTTAGCAATAGATATGTGCATTTCACAAGAGCATTAAGTAATTAATGGGGACTTTAGCCCAAAGCAAACCAAAACAAATCACCCTCGATAGCGCTGCTCTTGAAGAGAAATTTACGCGGTTAAACCAACCCTGTCCGCCATTGCTCATAACCAGCCCCGAAAATCACCAAATATTGCACGTTACAGTGCACCACACCGATTTATTGTTTTGTGTATGTGTGTATTGTAGCATGTCGTGTCTATAGTTTGGGATGGGAACTCGCAGAAGTGCACAGATTCGGGGTGAATCCAGTCGTTCCTGGCTAAACAAGGAGGTCAGCTACATCTGAAGCCCCGCATACCGGACAGAATAGTTTGTGTTTTCACGAGCTATTTCTCCAAAAGTGCAACATTTTCACTATTCATCAAGTAGTTTGGCTAACTGTGGTCATGTTTCGTTATGTGATACATGTATTAATCTACCGTCTAATCGCTGTACGAAATAAAATATTTCGGGATGAGAAACTTCGAACGGACGCCATTGTAGTCGGACGAGAACGACGGGCAGTCAAAAAGGAAAAAAGAAAGCGCCGTAAACAAGCCCTAAAACAACTGCATGCATTAAAAATATCACCGAATCCGAAAGAATGGTACTGCAGAAGTGTGTGTGTCAAGTTTGATCGTCCGATCTTCGGTATAAGTGGGGGAAATGTATGTTTGAAAATATAGTGAACACAAAGAAGGCACAGGACCAAGCCGACCGAGGGACAATTTGTGTTTCGCACCCGTCAGAAAACTGCCCACGACAAACTCCATGTCATGTTTGACCCGTTTCCAATATTTGAAATAAATAGAATATAGTTCCTGGTAAATACTTGTAACAATTTTATGCGTATTTTACCGACAGGATTTACATAATTTGATATTTTCACCGACGAACTTGGTTCAGGCTGTCTAAATCAGCATATATTTCTCAAGGTTTCTCTTCGCAATTTGAGAGTTTCACCTTGATATATATACCAAATGAAAGCTGAAATATCAAGGATTACGGTAATATGCAATGTTTACATGTTTTTATTCTGTTCAAAGAAGCGCGAACGTGAAAACTGCAACCAACAAACACAAATCTGTCGGCCCGAGACTGCGCGAGGGCCGATCCGCAGTCGGCGAAGCGCTGCTTTCCTTGCGGCCCGCGTCTTCTCTTGACTACCGCCGTGAGCGCGTGGCTGAGGCATTCGCTCTGTCAGCTCACAAGCAAAGACTTCTCTCCCTTGCTCTACACGTCGTTCGCTCTACAGTTCAACCGTTCATCATGTCTGACGCTCCCGCACCAGTCGCTCAAGCCAAGGCCCCGGCCAAGAAGGCGGCCAAGCCCAGGAAGCCGGCCAAGCCCGCAGACCACCCCAAGTACAACGCCATGATCGCCGCCGCCATCGCCTCCCTGAAGGAGCGCGGTGGTTCCTCCCGCCAGGCCGTCCTCAAGTACATCATGGCCAACTACAAGGTGGGCAACGAGGTGGCTAAGATCAACGCCCGCGTCAAGACGGCCCTCAAGGCTGGCGTCAAGGCCGGCACCCTCAAGCAGGCCAAGGGCACAGGTGCCTCCGGATCCTTCCGTCTGGGCGAGAAGAAGGTGGCCGCCGCCAAGCCCAAAAAGGCCAAGAAGCCCAAGGCTGCCGCCAAGAAGCCCGCCGCCAAGAAGCCCAAGGCTGCCGGTGCCAAGAAGCCCAAGTCCCCCAAGAAGAAGCCTGCCGCCAAGAAGCCCAAGTCGCCCGCCAAGAAGGCCGTCAAGCCCAAGAAGGTGGCCAAGTCGCCCGCCAAGAAGGCTGCCAAGCCCAAGAAGGTGGCCAAGGCTCCCAAGAAGGCTGCCAAGAAGCCCGCCAAGAAGTGAATATCTTCAGGCTTCAACCGTCTTCACCAACCACTTATAACTGGTCCTCTTTAGGACCTCTCATCTTCCAAAGAGGGATAGATGTCTTTTGCTCAAAGTTGTTTACGTGTTTGTTCGTTTCGCTTCACATCCCTGTTCCCACCCCCCAACATGCATGACTAGCTGAGCTAGTACCCGAAACAACTAGAACTGTTCACAAGACGGGACGGAATACTGCCATGCATTCTTCCTCTATTCGATTTCTGTCTCGCTATTCCATTCAGGTTAAAAGTTTCCTCGCACTTTTATTCCCTCTAATAGTCATGGTCTCTGGACCTAAAGTAACATTGAACGGACTTCTTGACTCGTCATGTTTAAGTCTGAATCAAACTTGATTGGATGTACTTTGTTCCACCCTGACCCGAGACTGAAGGTGTGCCTCATTTTTTTTATTCCCCCCCCCCCCCCCCCCTACAAAAGGTACACAAGAACGGAGTTTGTTTAGGCTTAAAACTTACCCACATTTACAATGCAGAGTGAGAAAAACATGGACCAATTTCCGCAGCCGCATTGCCAGTGGTTTTCTCGTGAGAAAATGTTCCGTTTTTTCCCCGAACTCACCTTCTGTAGTTTTATTGTCTCTTTTAGTAGGTTCTTGGCTATGCTGAATTAATACAGTTGAGATCATAGCATTAAAAACGGAAGAAGAAAAAAAGAAACTAGTGGAAAATGCATACAGTTTTGCGCATTGGTAAACATATTCCCAAACTTTAGTGTTGTACATTATAGGCACCGACCCAAGACTGAGAAGAGGCTGTATACAGTTCAGTTCATGTCGCTTTAAGTCAACAGAGACCATAACGACTATTACAGACGGGAAGCCTAAGGCGGCCACCTCGACTTTCACACAGCTCCTGGGCTCTGAAGCTGTGCACCGACCGTGCTTTGTGTAAACACTTTTTATTTTTATTTTTTATAATATATATAAATAAAATTAAACAAACAAACAAAAACGAAGAAAACAAAACAAAACAAAAAAACAAGAAAAAAAACGAAAAAAACGACTGACGGGTCTCGAAAAAACAAACTAGTGTAACTTTTCAAAAAAGCTGATTTTCAGAAGCGAGTGATTGCATGCGTGTGTGCGAGCGTGCGTGCGTGCGTGTCAGTGTGTGTGTGTGTGTTGATGATGATGACTGATGATGATGACCGATGATGATGGTGACGTAGAGCTTAGTGTCATCAGATGTTGGGCTGACATAATTATTAGGGACAAGGGGTGTGTTTTGCTGTCGTTGCAGTTTTTGTTGCTGTTGTTATTGCCGGGTCGTGGTGGTGGTGTGTGTGTGGGGTGTGTGTGTGTGTGGGGGGGGGGGGGGGGGGGGGGTTGCTGGTGTTAATTTTGTGTGTGGTTTATTGTGTGTGGGGTTGTTTTTATTTGTTTTTTGTAGCTGTTGTTGTTTTTGGGGGGATGGGGGTGGGGGGTAGGGAGTGTTCTTTGTTTTTGTTCGTAATGGTGTGCTGTTTTCTGTTGTTGTTGTTGTTGTGTGTGTGTGTGTGTGTGTGTGTGTGTGTGTGTGTGTGTGTGTGTGTGTGTGTGTGTGTGTGTGTGTGTGTGTGTGTGTGTGTGTGTGTGTGTTTTGTCGTCAGACCCCTGAAAGCGGCAGGGTAATCAACTAGTGTTTTTCGACGAAATGGATGTGGCCACTAAAAATCAGTGGGTAAAGGGAAATCTATTTTGTGAAGGGGCGGAACTACATTCCCCAGTCATAGTACTCAAGAGTGATCTCCCTTACACTAGTTTGCGTCATGTGACAGAACAGAACTGATTTTGTCAACATTCTAGTTCATCGGAGAGAAGAATGAGATAAAATAAGCACCATGCACGACGCTTTTGAGGCCGATCCGATCCTAGATAAACTACCCCTTGGTATTGAATCGATTGCTTGTTATGGTAAGTTGAAAACTAGGCTAAAACTGCACGATGAAAACGGAGCATCGTTGTAGTCTTCCATTAGGAGACGCCACAATCATCATTTTGATTATCGTGCTGTCTGCTATTATAATACGTTGTCTGTTTCCATGCCACCGGCCGTTAAACCTTCGCTTGTCAAGAAGTGGACATGGAATCTTTAACGTGCGCAACGATCTTATTCTTCCGTATAGTGCCCACGTCCAACAGCTTGAAGACCGAGTCTGACATTTCTACTAGTTTTAGTGCATGCTGGATATAGTGGATTATTATTCTAACTTCGACTACAGGGTATTTAGCGTACGTGTGTGTTATTTTGCATGTGTATACACATGGGGGACCTCGGTTTATAGTCTCATCCAAAAGGACTTCTGTAGTCTGCATAGATTGATAGAATCTCAGGCAGGCACAGAGCCGTGGCAACATCAGTACATCCTACATGACATAATCCTGACCAAGAAAATCTCAAGATGACTGACTGGCAATTCTTGAATCAAAAAATCAATAAAGGCAAAATCTCAACTGCTAGTACTAGTACTAGTAGTGTAGTACTAGTATATTAGTATAATATTGGTAAAACATAGAGTATAAGTACTAGTAGTGCAGTGTTTATTAATATTAGTATAGCATGTTTTATTAGTCTGTGCATACTGCCTGCTCATGAAATGCAAGCAAAGCTTGTCTGTCAGAATTTGTGGCCATAGGCTGGAGTATTAGCATTTCCTTTATAAGTTATATATTAGATTGCAGTTATAAGTTCTGCAGTTTGCCAGAAGTACAGATTTTTTAAATAAAATTGAGCCAGGAGTCACTTTCCGAAACTGGGTTGAGGCTAATTATGGCATAACCTTGCATTAGTTGCAAGTGCCTACTTCTAGACCTTGGTTGTCTGTGACAGTTAAAACTGTTGTAGTGTACATACTGATTAGATATCATCAGAACAGTTTCAGTTTAAAGAGTTAAAGATCACATATTATGTGTTTTTGATGTTGCTTGCCATAATCTAGCCCAGTGTTGGTCAGAACTCTGCCTTGACTTGTTTTTGTTTTTGTGTTACAGACAACATACTACTGGTTGGAACAAAACAGGGGCATCTTCTGCAGTACAGAATCACCAGGAACCCTCCATCTGGTGAGGACACTGAAGGCAGTAAAATGTCACCCTCAGTTGTCACTACGATGAACAATGAACCCAATCATTCCTCCCCTTCCTGAACACAGTTAGCCCAATCATTCATCATCATCCAAAACAATGAACTCCCACATTCATTGCTCCCCTGGGGAGTGAACCTTCTCATTCATCACCACCCTGTACAGTGAGCCCTCTTATTTATAACCACCCTGAACAATGAACCCTCTTATTTATAACCACCCTGAACAGTGAACCCTCTTATTTATAACCACCCTGAACAGTGAACCCTCTTATTTATAACCACCCTGAACAATGAACCCTCTTATTTATAACCACCCTGAACAATGAACCCTCTTATTTATAACCACCCTGAACAATGAACCCTCTTATTTATAACCACCCTGAACAATGAACCCTCTTATTTATAACCACCCTGAACAATGAACCCTCTTATTTATAACCACCCTGAACAGTGAACCCTCTTATTTATAACCACCCTGAACAGTGAACCCTCTTATTTATAACCACCCTGAACAGTGAACCCTCTTATTTATAACCACCCTGAACAGTGAACCCTCTTATTTATAACCACCCTGAACAGTGAACCCTCTTATTTATAACCACCCTGAACAGTGAACCCTCTTATTTATAACCACCCTGAACAGTGAACCCTCTTATTTATAACCACCCTGAACAATGAACCCTCTTATTTATAACCACCCTGAACAGTGAACCCTCTTATTTATAACCACCCTGAACAGAGAATCCTCTTATTTATAACCACCCTGAAAAATAACCTCCTCATCCCTCACAACCCAGAGCAGTGAACCCTCTTATTTTATATCTACCCTGAACAGTGAACCCTCTTATTTATAACCACCCTGTACAGTGAACCCTCTTATTTATAACCACCCTGAACAATGAACCCTCTTATTTATAACCACCCTGAACAGTGAACCCTCTTATTTATAACCACCCTGAACAATGAATCCTCTTATTTATAACCACCCTGAAAAATAACCTCCTCATCCCTCACAACCCAGAGCAGTGAACCCTCTTATTTTATATCTACCCTGAACAGTGAACCCTCTTATTTATAACCACCCTGTACAGTGAACCCTCTTATTTATAACCACCCTGAACAATGAACCCTCTTATTTATAACCACCCTGAACAGTGAACCCTCTTATTTATAACCACCCTGAACAATGAATCCTCTTATTTATAACCACCCTGAACAATGAACCCTCTTATTTATAACCACCCTGAACAGTGAACCTCCTCATCCATTACCACCCTGAACAGTGAACCTTCTTATTTATAACCACCCTGAACAGTGAACCCTCTTATTTATAACCTCCCTGAACAGTGAACCCTCTTATTTATAACCACCCTGAACAGTGAACCCTCTTATTTATAACCACCCTGAACAATGAATCCTCTTATTTATAACCACCCTGAACAGTGAACCCTCTTATTTATAACCACCCTGAACAGTGTGAACACTCTTATTTATAACCACTCTGAATGATGAACCTCTTCATCTATCACCACCCAGAACAACAAATACCTTACTCATCATCACCCTGAACAATGAACCCCCTTATCCAGCACTACCCAACAAACTGTTTGTCTTCACCTAAACAATAACCCCCTTATCCATCACTACCCAACAAACTGTTTGTCTTCACCTGAACAATGAACCCCCTTATCCAGCACTACCCAACAAACTGTTTGTCTTCACCTGAACAATAACCCCCTTATCCATCACTACCCAACAAACTGTTTGTCTTCACCTGAACAATGAACCCCTCATCCAACACTACCCTTAACAACAAACTGTTTGTCTTCACCTGAACAATGAACCCCTTATCCAACACTACCCTTAACAACAAACTGTTTGTCTTCACCTGAACAATGAACCCCTTATCCAACACTACCCTTAACAACAAACTGTTTGTCTTCACCTGAACAATGAACCCCCTTATCCATTACTACCCTTAATAACAAACTGTTTGTCTTCACCTGAACAATGAACCCCCTTATCCAACACCACCAGAACACTGAACCCTCTTATTGATTATTCAGCACCAGCCTGAAGTCCAGTACCTGGCTATGACTCCAGTACCTGGCTATGACTAATAGGTCTGTTTTGCCACAGACACTGTTGGCAGTGCTGTTTTGAATTCTTTTCCGTCACCTGTAAGCCAAAATGTGTCACCGTAGTGATCTGATTTTTGTTCTATTTTCAGAACAAAAAAGGTACCATACTGACTTGGAGAGATCCAACAAATCTTTCTCCAAAAAGCCAATTACACAGGTGAGGAATGAAGAAGAGATCAGTGGGCACCCCATTTATCAAAACTGACATACATGAAAGTCTTGCATGTCATCAGTGATCAGCTAAAACCATGTAGCTGTAACTGAAAATTTCAAGTTTGGAGAAAAAAAAATTAACATCAACATGCTGGGATTTTTTGATTTTTTTTTTAAATACTGGGAAAACAATTGTAAAACAAATTGAGATAAAGTTTTTGGACTTATGAGATTTAAAACAAAAAATATTGCTGTAGTGTTTTATCACAACTCTGCAAGCGCAGGTGCGTGCTTTCTTTCAATGCATACTGAAGCTCTTCGTGTCCTCTCACGGCAGACACTGCAGTGGCAGGGTGTGCAGTCAGTGGATTGTCAAAGCTATCACTTAGTTCTTTTCTTTGAGTTGAAATTCCAGTCTACTTCAAAATGTAACCTCAAGACAAATCACACTTTCAAAATCTTCTATACCATTAGCAGTTCCAAACAAAAGTCATCAGATCGTAACTGACTAGCACTGGCCTTCCAGATGCTGCTTTGGAAGAAGTATTTGACCCTGGCACCAACTGTGAATTTCTTCTTGTTTTTGTACCAAGCAGTGTGGATTGAAATGTATTTGAATTGAAAACAGTTGTTTTTAATTTGTGTGTGTGTGTGTGTGTGTGTGTGCATGCATGCGTGCATGTGCGTGTGGTGTGTGTATGCATGCATGCATGTGTGTGTGTGTGTGTGTGTGTGTGTGTGTGTGTGTGTGTGTGTGTGTGTGTGTGATTTATTTGTTACAGATTGTTGCTGTCCCAGAGTTGTTCATATTAATCAGTCTTTCTGGTAAGAAGTTTTTAAAAGAAAATATTTAATGCATTATAGCAGACGTTCATCTTTTGTGTGCATGTTACACTGGTTACAGAAGTTATTTCATATCATTTTTATTTAATTAATTTTTTACATTTTGATTAGGAAGCAACCACGGTACATAGCAAACTTTAAACTTTTTGTCATTCATCAAATACTGCATCAATAGTCTTTGAATCTGAATTAAAACTGAAAATAAGCAAATGTTAGAGCAGTTAAGAGACTCAGGGTTTCAGCTAGTGCATCTGTAGACAAGAGTGGGTTGGTGGGCTAAACTGGTTGCCTGACTTAGGTCATCAGCGTTGCATTTTGGGTGAGACTTTGATCCTCAAGTCTGTCCTAGCAAGTGCAGATTTTCCTTCTGGGAGCAACAGGTCACAAAACCAGAAAGAGCAGCAAACCCACTTCTGCTGGTGTGTGCAGTATTTTCATATACCTGTCCAACCAGGGGTATGGCTGCCAGTGTTTGGGATGTTTAATGCACCCCTAAGGGTTTGGTGCATGCAATTGCACACAGGGTGTGTACAAACTCCAGAAAGAACGTCTGAAATGAACGTTGACTTTGGGAGAAAAATACCTTCCCACACCAGGGAATCGAACTCGCATCAGTATTGCACCTGATTTTTCAGTCTGATGCTCAACCAACTGAGGTATACCACCCCTAGATTTTTAGATTTTTAAAAATTTGGTGTTCACATTGATGAAGCATGTTTGACGAGGGTGTTGTTGTTTTCAGGGGGTATTTTGTGTTTTTTCTCCACAATTATTATGATCAGAGCAAAACATGTGTGGAGAATACCAATGATGCATTTTTATCACTCATTTCTAATGATTTTTTGTTGTTGTTGTTGTTGCTCATTTGTTTTTTAATGTTTGGTGCTCACTATCATTGAAGCCAGTTTGATGCATCATTGGGTGGGAGCTGCCACAACTAATCATTTTTGTTGCGACAAAAGTGTGCTTGTCATGACAAAACTTTTGTTGCCACAAATATTTATCGCAATAAACACATGTTTGTCGCAACAAAAGTTTTGTTGCGACCAGCATACTTTTCTTGCGACAAAAGACGTGTTTTGTCATGACAAAATTATGTTTGTCACTATAAATATTTGTAATGACAAAAGTTTTGTCATGACAAAAATATGTTTGTCGTGACAAGTTTTGTCACAACAAGCATACTTTTGTCACGACAAAAGTCATGTTTTGTTGCGACAAACATGTGTGTAATGACAAAACTTTTGTCGTGACAAAAATGATACTTGTGGCAGGTCCCACCGATGATACTGATGAGGTACGGTTAGGTCAGACTTGATTGTCTCCCTTTGTCTTCGCAGACAATGTGATCAGTGTGCACGATCTGGTCTCGTTCAATTTGATCACAACCGTTAACAGGACCAAAGGGGCTACTCTCTTCGCTGTCGACTGCAAAGTAAGTCAGACTTTTACAACAGTCCTGTACAACAATACAGTAAAATTTATACCACACAGTACGATGTAGATCAAGACTATTCACAGCTTTTCACATGCTGTGTTAGTGGAGTGGGGATAGGGGAGTGGGTGGGGGAAGGGGTGCGGGGGAGGGGGGGCTTTACAGACAGTAGAAAGTGAGATTATGGTGCATTGTGTTCGAGAGATTATTAAGAGGGTGGGAACATGAAGGTGGGGGTGAGTGGGGTGCTGTCCTAAAATTTCAAAGACATCTGCTTGGGTTAAAACTCCTCTGAACCTCAGGTTCTTTAATGTTATTTTTAGCTGTTATCTTTAATGTTGTTTTTGGTTGTTGTGGTTTTTAACAAGGACATTCTTTTCTTTTGTGCAACAGCCTCAGACAACACAGTCAGGTGCCACACAGCATTACCTCAGGATTGGCGTGGCATCCAAACGAAAAATACAGGTACCATCATTCTCAGCTGTCCTGGCAGATCAGCATTCATACTGGGGTATTTCAGGATTGAATGAGCATTCATACCAGGGTATATCAGGACTTAATGAGAGATCATAGTTCAGGAGCTGTGTGAGAGTCGAGGTGGCCATCCTGGGCTGTCCATCCTAACAAGCCTTCTGGCTTCCGTGGACGTAAAGATTTATTGAACCATGCTTCGGCATTGGTCTCAGCTTGTCCCTAATATGTCAGCCGACATCCGAGGACATTAAGCATCACTTCATCATCACTGAATGAGATCATCTGTGTAAAATACCTTTCATTTACTTCAAAGGGGTATTGTTTTGCCCGCATCTTTTAAAGGAAGCTCTCTAGCTGAGCAACCCTGCACACCTTTACTTTGTGTATCCTGTAGCCATAGTTCAAATGCATGGTTATGGTCCTTTTGGGGATGTGGCCCAAAGAAAAACAGGGTTGAATGGCAGTCGAAATTGCACCCCAAAAGGCTTTTCTTTGAATGTGGAAACAACAAAAAACATTGTGGTGCAAGATCCAGACAGAAATTTGTGGCAGACTTTGAGGGTTTTCTTGGAGATACACTCTTAGCTGGGTTTGACTTGTGTGCTGGTTCATTTACACTCTTACACCAGGTTTGACTCGTGTGCTGGTTCATTATCATGAAAAAAAATTTGATTCCACACATGCCGGAGGTTGGTGGTTGACTTTATTTGTAGTATTTGTTCAGGTCTGAAACAAAACAGTCTGTGTATTTTACGTAACAGTCTCTTATGTTTAATTTTTTACATAACAGTCTCTGTATTCTTTTGTCCAGCTATGTGAATGGTGTTTCTTTGACTGGATGTATAATTGTTCTTTACTTCCTGTGTTACAGCTATTTTTCTGGAAAAACAGGGATTTCCATGAACTTCTTGTAAGTACATGTTCCCTGCAAAATTTTCTTTACTTTGGAAATTACTCATAATTTTGTGTGTGTTGGGGGGTGGCAGAGATTGGTATTCTGTATATTTATTATATATGTCGTGTGTGTGTGTGTGTGTGTGTGTGTGTGTGTGTGTGTGTGTGTGTGTGTGTGCATAAGTGCATGCATGTGTGCATGTGTGTGTTTGGGGGTGCTTGCAACTGAAAAATGTGCAGTTGGAGACACAGAGTGTTCTCTTGTTCTAATACTATATTTACAGTGTAAGCACTTGCACTCACATAGCTATGACCAGAGGCACAGGTAAATGTTCCTCGTTACTACTTTTGTGTGTTAAACAGGAATTTTACAGGATTAAGACTTTTCTTTCTTTTTTTCTCTTTTGTCATCAGATTCTCTTGCCATAACTGTAAAATGTGTTTTGTGAGACTGTCTCTGTCTCCACCATTCTTCTCCACAGTCATTCTTAAGGAACAGTCATGAGGTGAGGTCACCAAGGTAACAGACTGAAAATGAGGCTGAGGAATGTAAGAATCTCCATACCGTCTCGCCACTTTTGCAAACCCCAGCCTCGCTTTCCATCTGATGACCTGCCATGACCTAGTTCATTGAGAATGGTCCAGGTACATTCTCATTTGATTGACAGTTGACATGGAAGCCTGTTTTCCAGAATGATCTCAGCCTTTATGACTACCCACACACTCTGTCATGGAGCAAAGACTCCCTGTGCGTTGGCTTCAAGAGGGATTACTACATTATCAACGTAAGCTGACAGTTACCTGCGTGTTACGTTTAGTTATTGTGTGCACTCAGACTGTTGGTTCATTTTGTGTGTGTGTGTGTGTGTGTGTGTGTGTGTGTGTGTGCGTGCGCGCATGTGTGCATATGTGTGTACATGTGTGTGTGTGTGTGTAGTGTGTGTATGTGTGGGTGTGTGTGGGTGTGTGAGGCAGTAGACAGGTTTGGCTTGCATAGCACAAGTAAGTAAACATGGTGCTTAACGTCCACAAAAGCCATAAGGCTTATTAGGGACGGGGAGAAGGGGGTATGGAGGTAGGGGAAGAGGGTGCATAGCATAACAGTGGGATTTTCCTTTCGTAAAGGCTGTGATCCACTTTTAAGCAGAGTCATAACATAGTACTACAACGTATAGATGAGTAGTGATGGGAACAGACAGACTATAACATTACCATTTAGAGTCTGATTGTGTCATGTAAGTTTCAAACTTGTTCCACTCTCATCTGATTCTGATCTGACACAGGCCATTTAATAGCGAATGAAAATTGCATTGTCACATCGTTAATAGACATTCTTTGTATGCCAAGCTTTCTACCAGTATGTCATGTATTTGATCTAAAAAACCAAGATTGTACTTTGAATGTATCATGTTTCTGTCAATCAGTGCATGAATTTGCTGCATGACGTGTTGGTAACATGCTGCCTGTGTATTTGATCTAATAAACTGAGACTATACTTTGTATGCATCAAGTTTGTGTCAGTCAATATACAAACCTGCCTTATGGCATCTGTTGGTGACATGCTACATCATGTTGTAAACATTTGAGTGTGCTCCATAGTGGATCAGGGCCTAAAGACAGTGACTGCTGTGGCCTGGCAGTAGCATTAGTAACAATGCACACACAGCTGGTAGGGTTGCAGACCCATTGTCAAGGGTTTCACTTCTCTTTGGCTGACCTTTCTCAATGAGAGTTGTGATTTGTGGGTGCACACTGTCTGGTGACGCTGCCCCATATTTGTTTGAGAGTCTGTGTGTGTGTGTGTGTGTGTGTGTGTGTGTGTGTGTGTGTGTGTGTGTGTGTGTGTGTGTGTGTCTGTGTCTGTCTGTCTGTTTGTGGGTGGATGTGCTTGCATGTGTCTAAATATATGTGTGTATATGTGGTTACTTGGGTGTGCATGCATGTGTCTGGGTAAGCATGTTGTCTGTCTGTCAGGGCATGTGCTTGATGTGTGTGTGTGTGTGTGTGCATGGTTGGGGGGGGGGGGTCTATACATGTGTGTGTGTGTGTGTGTGTGTGCACATGTGTGTGCTTTTGTATATGTGCCACACATGTGTGTGTTTGTGTGTGTGTGGCTGTGTGCACGTATGCATGTGTGTGAGTTTGTGTGAATTTTTCCTGTGTGAGTGAGTGTTTGCATTGTGCTTCTGTGTGTGTGTGTGTGTGTGTGTGTGTGTGTGTGTGTGTGTGTGTGTGTGTGTGTGTGTGTGTGTGTGTGTGTGTGTGTGTGTATGTGTCCGTCTATCTGTCTGTCTGTCTGTCTGTCTGTTTGTGGGTGGATGTGCTTGCATGTGTCCAAATATGTGTGTGTATATGTGGTTACTTGGGTGTGCATGCATGTGTCTGGGTGAGCATGTTGTCTGTCTGTCAGGGCATGTGCTTGATGTGTGTGTGTGTGTGTGTGTGTGTGTGTGTGTGTGTGTGTGTGTGTGTGTGTGTGTGCATGGTTGTGTGGGGGGGGTGTCTATACATGTGTGTGTGTGTGTGTGCACATGTGTGCATTTGTATATGTGCACGCATGTGTGTGTTTGTGTGTGTGTGGCTGTGTGCACATATACATGTGTGTGAGTTTGTGTTAATTTTTCCTGTGTGAGTGAGTGTTTGCATTGTGCTTCTGTGTGTGTGTGTGTGTGTGTGTGTGTGTGTGTGTGTGTGTGTGTGTGTGTGTGTGTGTGTGTGAGTGTGTGCATGCGTGTGTGAGTGCATGCACATGTGCATGCACATTGTGCCTCTCTGTGTGTATGCACTTGCATTTGGGTGGGTGGGTGGGTGTGAGTGGGTGCATGTATGTATACATGTGTGTGTATGTGGTTTTTCATTGTCTGTCCCTCGCCCACAGTCGGTCACTGGCAGCCTGAAGGAGCTGTTCCCTGTAGGCGCGCAGCAGCCGGAGCCCTTGGTGGCCCGCCTGCAGGACCACCGTCTGCTGCTGCAGCGAGACAAGATGTCCATCTTCATCAATGCTGAGGGGGAACCCACCCAACGGGAGCCCATCAACTGGTCTGACATCCCTGTTGCCATAGGTGTGTTACTGGGTCTGACATCCCTGTTGCTATAGGTGTGTTAGTTGGTCTGACGTTCCTGTTGCTATAGGTGTGTTAACTGGTATGACATCCCTGTTGCTATAGCTGTGTTAATTGGTGACATTGTCCCTGTTGCTATAGGTGTGTTAATTGGTCTGACATCCATGTTGCTATAAGTGTGTTAATTGGTCTGACACACCTGTTGCTGTCTGTGTGTTAATTGGTCTGACATCCATGTTGCTACAGGTGTGTTAATTGGTCTGACACACCTGTTGCTGTCTGTGTGTTAATTGGTCTGACATCCATGTTGCTACAGGTGTGTTAATTGGTCTGACACACCTGTTGCTGTCTGTGTGTTAATTGGTCTGACATCCATGTTGCTATAGGTGTGTTAATTGGTCTGACATCCATGTTGCTATAGGTGTGTTAATTGGTCTGACACACCTGTTGCTGTCTGTGTGTGAATTGGTTTGATATAGGTGTATGGCTATAGAGGACCAATTAACTAGTCTGACATCCCTATCACTATAGTTGCATGGCTATTGGAAGCCCATTGACTGGTCTGACATCCCTATTGTTATAGGTGTGTGGCTATAGAGGCTTATTGACTGGTCTGACATCCCTGTTGCTATAGGTGTGTTAATTGGTCTGACATCCATATTGACAACAAATGATATTAATTGAATATTTCTACAGCACAAAACCTTGTCTGGAGAGACTATACCCAACCACACATGCACGCATGCACACCCCCCCCCCCCCACACACACACACACACACACATTTGATACAGTCATCATGTCATCATGTTTGTGTTCCACACAGAACACTTCCCTCCTTACCTTGTGGCTGTGCTGCCCAAGTTTGTGGAGGTCCGAACCATTGACCCCAAGCTGATGATCCAGAACTTGCAACTCAACAAGGCTCGCTTGATATGCCAGGGCAGGTGGGCTGACTTCACTAACTGTTTCTGTTTGGTTCCTGTTTTGTGCTTTTTGTCCTCTCATTGATTGCTGTTTTGTGCTTTTTGTCCTCTTGCTGTTTGCTGTTTTGTGCTTTTTGTCCTCATGTTGTTTGCTGTTTTGTGCTTTTTGTCCTCATGTTGTTCGCTGTTTTGTCCTTTTTGTCCTTTTGTTGTTTGCTTTTTTTTTTTCTTTTTTTTTTTCCTCTTGTTATTTGCTGTTTTGTCCTCATGTTGTTTGCTGTTTTGTGCTTTTTGTCCACATGTTGTTTGTTGTTTTGTGCTCTTTGTACTGATGTTTTTCGCTGTTTTTTGTTGTTGCTTTTTGTCCTCTTGTTGTTTGCTGTTTTGTGCTTTTTGTCCTCACATTGTTTGCTGTTTTGTGTCCTCTCATTGTTTGCTGTTTTGTGTCCTCTCATTGTTTGCTGTTTTGTGTCCTCTCGTTGTTTGCTGTTTTGTGTCTTTTGTCCTCTCATTGTATGCTGTTTTGTGTCTTTTGTCCTCTCATTGTATGCTGTTTTGTGCTTTTTGTCCTCTCATTGTATGCTGTTTTGTGCTTTTTGTCCTCTTGTTTTCTTAGTTTCTTTTCTGAAATCCTGCCATGATGTGAAGCTGTTCTGAGTTCAGTGTTGTGTGTGCAACATCACAGAGCTGTCTTTGGTGAGATGGTGTGTGAAGTTTGGCATGATTTGAAAGTGTCCTAAAAATTCAGTTTTTAAGTGGCATGATGTCTGTGGCTTCACAGAGCAGGCTGTGACATTATGTGAAGATGTTCCAGATTCAGCTTTGCAGTGGTGTGATGTGTATGGCATCACAGAGCAACCTGTGGCATTGTGTGAAGCTGTTCTGAATTAATCTGTGCAGTGGTGTGATGTATGTGGCATCACAGAGCAACCTGTGGCATCGTGTGAAGCTGTTCTGAATTCATCTTTGCAGTGGTGTGATGTATGTGGCATCACAGAGCAACCTGTGGCGTTTGCAGCCAGTGCCAGCATCCCAACAGATCAGAGACCTGCTGCAGAACAAGCAGTTTGAGTTGGCGCTTAAGCTCGCTGTGAGTCCTTTCTTATTTCCATTTTTCAACTGTTGTTTAAGTGTTGTTTTGTAGCTTGAGAAAGGGGATTGTCCTCAAAATTCGCATGTTGTGTTTTGTCCTAATAAATAGCGTTCTGTTGAACCTTTTATGTGTTTGGGTCTTGTTTTAGAACACTAGCACTCATTCTTGTTTCCGATTTTGAAAAATTATTTAAAAAAATTATGGAGTTTTTGTGGGGTAATTATTTTGTTTTATGATGGACATGTCTGCGACTGTCACACTTGGAGTGTGTATAAGAATACTGTGTAGATGACACTCCTTCCTACCCTCCCCCCCCTTCCCTCTTCCGTCCCCACTCCACCCACATAAATACGACTTTGTGACCGTTATGGGTTATATTGCAGCATTCTGTCTTCGTTACCTTGCTTTGTACTGAGCAGTTCATTATAAAGGACTTGGTTCTTTTTCAAGCGTATTTGCTGCGAGAAGGTCCGTGCGTTATCATCGTCTGTCCCCATTGCTAGCAAGACTCCAAGAGCAGCTTGATTTGCAGGAACAAGCGGATGAGCCGCCCCAGGAGAGAGAGAAGCGGGTGCGCAACATCAACAACTTGTACGCCTTTCAGTTGTTCTGCCAGCACCGCTTTGAGGAATCCCTGCAGCTGTTTGGAAAACTGGGCACAGGTACTGCAGCATGTCAGTCCCCAAGTTTGGTAGGGTGATGCATCATCTGAAGCCATCGCCAGCATCGGTATTGTGGTGCATTATCGTAAGCCATCACCAGCATCAGTATCGTGATGCATCATCGTAAGCCATCGCCAGCATCAGTATTGTGATGCATCATCATAAGCCATCACCAACATCGGTATTGTAGTCATCATAAGCCATCACCAACATCAGTATTGTGATGCATCATCATAAGCCATCACCAGCATCAGTATCGTGATGCATCATCATAAGCCATCACCAACATCAGTATTGTGATGCATCATCATAAGCCATCACCAACCTGGGCATTGTGATGCATCATCATAGGCCATCACCAACATCGGTATTGTGATGCATCATCACAAGCCATCACCAACATCGGTATCGTGATGCATCGTCACAAGCCATCACCAACATCGGTATCGTGATGCATCATCACAAGCCATCACCAACATCAGTATCATGATGCATCGTCACAAGCCATCACCAACATCAGTATCGTGATGCATCATCACAAGCCATCACCAACATCAGTATCGTGATGCATCGTCACAAGCCATCACCAACATCGGTATCATGATGCATCATCACAAGCCATCACCAACATCAGTATCGTGATGCATCGTCACAAGCCATCACCAACATCGGTATCATGATGCATCATCATAAGCCAAAGTGTCATGAACACACACACAACAACAACAAACTGGGTTTGCTGTTTTCAGGGTCAGGGTCACAGTGAGGATTCATAAAAAACAAAATATGACTGTTCTGAACTACTGATCTTGGGAACTGCTGATCCTTTTGCAACAAAACTTAGTTGGATAATACAGCATCATAATCTGGAGTGTCTTTTTTTTTCTTTTTCTTTTTAGCTCGAAGTGTAGAGAGAAAAAGCAAGCAAGTTGTTAATTGTTGAGGCATTATATTTAGATCTGAAGACCTTAAACAGAATAAATCTGATGGGGGGGGGGGGGGGGGGGGTGATGGAGAGAGAGAAAGTCATACTCCATTCATAAAGAGCCTATTCCTGTATAATCCAGAGTGTCCCGTGAAAATATTAAAATTGCTGTGTCTAAGGTCAAGGTCATAGCATAGGCTCAAAACTTCATTGAACGTTTGTCCAGATAATACTTTCTGAGCGATTAAACCTCTTGTAGCCAAGCTTTGTGTGGGAGTGCTTCATCGTGAGCTGGAGTGTCTCTTGCTAAATGATTGCTGCCTTCAGGGTCAGGATCACAATGAACAATCATGTAACCAAAATACATCTGTTTCCACATTTTCTGAGCTGATGATCCTTTCGTTTCCACCCTTAGTTTGGTGGTGCATCGTCACAAGTCAGAGTGTATTGTGAAAGACTTGATGTATCACTGTGACCTTAACCTTGAACATAGCAATGTTCAAGGTTAAGGTCACAGTGATGCTTCAAAACTTCAAAGCTTAAAAACATTGTCAATCCTACATTGTCTATACCACTGATCTCTCTGCAACCAAACTAGGTGTCTTGGTGTACTATTACTGATAGTGCAAACTAAGTGGATTTAGAGTATTCTGATGAGAATACTCCGACTTTCAGTATCTAGGCACACAACTGAGGGTGGGGAGGTGGTGGGGGGTTACCATGCAAAGTGACAAACCTTGCTATATTTTGCTGTCGTACATCACATACGGTTGTGAACAGTTGCAGATCCTCTGCAGTTTGTCAGCATCCAGGTTTTGGCAGTCCACTCTGTCCTTTTTTCTTACTGTGGCAGTCCACTCTGTCCTTTTTTCTTACTATGGCAGTCCACTCTGTCCTTTTTTCTTACTATGGCAGTCCACTCTGTCCTTTTTTCTTACTATGGCAGTCCACTCTGTCCTTTTTTCTTACTGTGGCAGTCCACTCTGTCCTTTTTTCTTACTATGGCAGTCCACTCTGTCCTTTTTTCTTACTACTCTAATAATGAGTGTCTCACCTTTTGGCAGGAGGCTGCTAGAACTGCCACGATAAACTGGAATTCCCTGCAGCTGAAATACTGGTGTTGAGTGTAAAATCCTATGTATTATTAATATTATATGTGGTATGTTGCAAGGAGATTTCAGGCAGTTTAATTTGGTCAGTCTCTCTGTTGTTGTTTTGGGGTTTGTACTCTTGAAATACTGTCTTTTTCTCAAACAGACCCCTCCCACGTCATCGGTCTGTACCCCAACCTGCTGCCGCAAGATTTCCGCAGCAAACTGGAGTACCCAGAACGAGTTCCTGACCTTGAAGGTCATGAGATTGAGAGTGGCCTGCTGGCGCTCATCGAGTACCTGACCCAGAAACGCAACGAGCTGATGAAGAAGGATGAGGTGGTCACCACGGCGATCGTGGAGGGCAACACCACCATCAAATCCAAGAAACAGCTGAGTCAGATCATTGACACCACGCTGCTCAAGTGCTACCTGCAGGTGGGTAGATTGTGAGGGGGGAGGAGGCACTTCCATAATAGCTCAGCTGATCCCTGAGAGTTGGCCTCAGGGGTTTGTTCTGTCTCGGCATACCCCCATTCTTTATTTTCCTTCTTTTCAGGCATGGGATTTTTCTGCCATTAATCTGAAATTTGGATTTTGTTAGAGTGTGAAATCCTATGTATCATTATTTGTGGTATGTTACAAGGGGATTTCAGACAGTTTCATTTGGTCAGTCTCTCTGTTGTTGTTGTTGTTGTTTTGGGAGTTGTACTCTTTTCTTTGAAATCACTTACCATTAAGCAGAGGGTTGGATATTGTATATTACATATGCAGGTAGATGTACCTTGAGATGAGGTGCTCCACAAGTGTTTGTATAAAATTTTTTTTTTTAAAGAACCCATCATTTTGAGCCATTGCAACCTACATGTTATGCACCTGTAACATCTTGTGATCAATTGCAGCCTACATTTTATGGACTCTTAACACAGCATTGTGATCCATTGCAGCCTACATTTATGGACTCTTAACCCAACATTGTGATCTATTGCAATCTACATTTATGGACCCTTAACACAACATTGTGATCCAGTGCAGCCTACATTTATGGACTCTTAATACAACATTGTGATCCAGTGCATCCTACATTTATGGACTCTTAATACAACATTGTGATCCAGTGCAGCCTACATTTATGGACTCTTAATACAACATTGTGATCCAATGCAGCCTACATTTATGGACTCTTAACACAACATTGTGATCCAGTGCAGCCTACATTTATGGACTCTTAATATAACATTGTGATCCAGTGCATCCTACATTTATGGACTCTTAACACAGTATTGTGATCCAGTGCAGCCTACATTTATGGACTCTTAACACAACATTGTGATCCAATGCAGCCTACATTTATGGACTCTTAACACATCATTGTGATCCAGTGCAGCCTACATGCTGCAGACTCATAACACCTGATCATGATGCATTCCAGACTAACGATGCCCTTGTCGCCCCCTTACTGCGTCTGAAAGACAACAACTGCCATGTAGAGGAGAGTGAGAGAGTGCTGAAGAAGAAGGAGAAGTTCAGTGAACTCATCATACTCTATGAGAAGAAGGGCTTGCATCAGAAAGGTGACGTACAACTTTCTCTGGTCTGTGAAATGTAGCTATGTTTGCTCTGTCAGGGGTGAGATCGCGCTGTTGGAGGAGCATTGGACCAAAAGGGCAGGTGTGGTCATGATGTGGGTTCAATTCCCTCATGTGGCATGGGATTTTTCTCCCAGAGTCGGCTTTCAGCGCAGATCCTCTTACAGTGGCGTATAGCCCTTGTGTGCAGTCGTCTGCATCAGTGTCTATAAGCATGTTAACAATCAATCCCAAACACTGGCAGCCATACCATTTTTTGGACACAGAAACACTGCACACACTGGTAGCAAAGGGTAGTGCTGCTCTTGTGGCTGCTGTGCCTTGCCCAGGTAAGGTGATCCAAATTTCCTGGAGGGGATGAGGAAGCACTAAATCTCATAAAAGCTCAATTAAAAAAATATAAAGTAAGTAACTTAGTGTTTTACGCCCAGTCAACATTTGCAGTTATATCAGGGTGAAAAAATAAATAAAAAGTAGTTATGTGACAATGTGGGAAGGGTTGGGGGGGGGGGGGAGGTCTGTCTCTTTGTTTTCTGTTCTTTTTTATATTTTTTATTGTTGTTGCCATGGTGTGAAGTCACATGCATTTTGTTGTCATAGTGATGCATGTGTCTCTTTGTTTTCTGTTCTTTTTGGGGGGTTCTTTTTTATTGTTGTTGCCATGGTGGACACCACACGCATTATGTTGTCATGGTGCTGCATGTGTCTCTATGTTTTCTGTTCTTTTTTTGTTGTTCTTTTTTATTGTTGTTGCCATGGTGGACATCACACGCATTATGTTGTCATGGTGCTGCATGTGTCTCTATGAGCAGCTTTGAGCCTGCTGATGAAGCAAGCTGTCCGACCTGACTCTCCACTGAAAGGCCACGAAAGGACCGTGCAATACCTCCAACATTTAGGTGAGCTCGCTGTGTAGAATTTGTCATCTGTAGCAGTCTCTCTGAGAGAGTTGTGCAATACCTCCAACATTTAGGTGAGCTCGCTGTGCAGAATTTGTCATCTGTAGCAGTCTCCCTGAGAGGGAGAGAGAGAGCTGTGCAATACATCCAACATTTAGGTGAGCTCGCTGTGCAGAATTTGTCATCTGTAGCAGTCTCCCTGAGAGGGAGAGAGAGAGCTGTGCAATACATCCAACATTTAGGTGAGCTCGCTGTGCAGAATTTGTCATCTGTAGCAGTCTCCCTGAGAGGGAGAGAGAGAGCTGTGCAATACATCCAACATTTAGGTGAGCTCGCTGTGCAGAATTTGTCATCTGTAGCAGTCTCCCTGAGAGGGAGAGAGAGAGCTGTGCAATACATCCAACATTTAGGTGAGCTCGCTGTGCAGAATTTGTCATCTGTAGCAGTCTCCCTGAGAGGGAGAGAGAGAGCTGTGCAATACATCCAACATTTAGGTGAGCTCGCTGTGCAGAATTTGTCATCTGTAGCAGTCTCCCTGAGAGGGAGAGAGAGAGCTGTGCAATACATCCAACATTTAGGTGAGCTCGCTGTGCAGAATTTGTCATCTGTAGCAGTCTCCCTGAGAGGGAGAGAGAGAGCTGTGCAATACATCCAACATTTAGGTGAGCTCGCTGTGCAGAATTTGTCATCTGTAGCAGTCTCCCTGAGAGGGAGAGAGAGAGCTGTGCAATACATCCAACATTTAGGTGAGCTCGCTGTGCAGAATTTGTCATCTGTAGCAGTCTCCCTGAGAGGGAGAGAGAGAGCTGTGCAATACATCCAACATTTAGGTGAGCTCGCTGTGCAGAATTTGTCATCTGTAGCAGTCTCCCTGAGAGGGAGAGAGAGAGCTGTGCAATACATCCAACATTTAGGTGAGCTGACTGTGTAGAATTTGTCATCTGTAGCAGTCTCCCTGAGAGGGAGAGAGAGAGCTGTGCAATACATCCAACATTTAGGTGAGCTGACTGTGTAGAATTTGTCATCTGTAGCAGTCTCTCTGAGAGGGAGAGAGAGAGCTGTGCAATACATCCAACATTTAGGTGAGCTGACTGTGCAGAATTTGTCATCTGTAGCAGTCTCTCTGAGAGGGAGAGAGAGAGCTGTGCAATACATCCAACATTTAGGTGAGCTGACTGTGTAGAATTTGTCATCTGTAGCAGTCTCTCTAAGAGCTGTTTAAAACCTTCAACATTTTATCTGTAGCAGTCTGTGAAAGAGCTGTGCAATACCTCCAACATTTAGGTGAGCTCACTGCGTGTAGAATTTGTCATCTGTAGCAGTTTCCCTGAGAGAGAGAGGGAGCTGTGCAATACCTCCAACATTTAGTGAGCTCACTGCGTGTAGAATTTGTCATCTGTAGCAGTTTCCCTGAGAGAGAGAGGGAGCTGTGCAATACCTCCAACATTTAGTGAGCTCACTGCGTGTAGAATTTGTCATCTGTAGCAGTCTCTCTGAGAGAACTGTGCAATTCCTCCAGCATTTAGAGAGTCATTATGTGTCATTTACTGTTTACGGCAGTGTCTCTGCAAGATGAGTTTACAACGCCTCCATCGATGACTGTGTTACAATACCTTTACTGTCTATGACAGTCTCTCTATCAGAAGAATATGTAATCCCTCCAACAGTTAGGTCAGGTCACTGTTTGTCCTTTGCTGTTTGTGGCACTTTCTCCCTGAAAGGACTATGCACTATTTTCAAAACTGAGTTCAACTCACTGTATGTCCTAAATTTAGGTCAGGTCACAGTGTGTCCTAAATTTAGGTCAGCGCACAGTGTGTCCTAAATTTAGGTCAGTTCACTGTGTGTCCTAAATTTAGGTCAGGTCACTGTGTGTCCTAAATTTAGGTCAGCTTACTCTGTGTCCTTTACTCTATGACAGTCTCTCTATGAGAAGAAGGTGCAGTCCATCTGACAGTGGTCAGCTCACTGTGTCCTTTACTTTCCATGTCAGTCTCTCTATGAAAGGACTGTGCAATGTCTCCAACAAGATGTAGCTCATTACATATATCTATACATCAGATAGCACAGTTTTGACCAGAAGCTGAAGGTTCAAACGTCTGAGTTATGTGTCTGATTTTCAATTTTACCTGTGTTGAAACTGATGTTCACCAGCATGCATTTGTAAGGGCAGTTTTGGTTTGTGAGGTTGTTGTCTCACATAGTTTGGTCTGTGTCTGTTTCACACCAGGCGAAGAGCATTTGGACCTGATCTTTGAGTATGCAGAATGGGTGCTACAGAAACATCCTGAAGACGGTCTGAAGGTTAGTAGCCCCTGGTCTTTGAGTGTGACTGTGATGGTGGGAGCTGCAGAAGCATTCTGACAATGGTCTAACGTTGGTAGTCTCTAGCAGTGAGGGTTGGTAATGTGAGCTGCAGAAACAAACCCTTTATGGCAGCAATCTCAGATTTGTCAGTCTCTGGTCATTGAGTGTGGCTAAAGCACAAACATTTTGACAACAGCCTGAAGGTTGGTTATCCGATCGTTGAGCATGCAGAAAGGGTGAGCATAAACTGCCTGGTGTTGATGTAAAGTTTGGTAGTGCCTGATGCTTTGAAAGTGCAGAATTTCATGGTACCAGTGCTACGGAAAAGTCCAGGCTGTGGTCTGACATTAGTCCTTCATTTCTGAGCCTGCAGAATGGTTGATGCAGAAACACTCTGACAATTGACTGTCCCTGCTCTTT
Organism: Alviniconcha strummeri; assembly: GCA_963584105.1. Taxonomy (NCBI): domain Eukaryota; kingdom Metazoa; phylum Mollusca; class Gastropoda; family Provannidae; genus Alviniconcha; species Alviniconcha strummeri. The sequence goes on along the minus strand of CAUZXP010000414.1, from coordinate 32,070 downwards.
TACCATGCAGAATGGGAGTTACAACAATGCCATGGTGACAGCCGTAAGGTAAGTAGGTGGCCATGTCCCCTAAGGGCATGTCCCAAGTCTCTGGGCAGGTAGACCCCAGTCTTACAGTGCGTGGAGTGGGTAGTGCAGAAATACCACCCTGATGCTTTACATTGGGATGCAAGCTGAGCTCAGTCCATCCCTGGATCCGTGACCTCACATTTGTTGTGTGTGTCAGTGCATCATCATACACTCAACCTGAGCTCAGCCTGGACATTTTTGCAGGTGTAAATGGCTCTTCCCCAAGTTTTCATGGAAACATTTGTTGCTGACATGTTGCTGCTCTGATGTATTTATTTTGAATGGCATATGCAGAAGTGTAGCAAGTATTTTGTTTGTTTTGTTTTTCTGTCCACAGATCTTCACAGAAGACACCCCAGAGATTGAGACGTTACCACGAGCCAAGGTGTTAGACTACTTGGAGAAAATCAACCCTCATCTTGCTATACCTTACCTGGTTCGTCATTTTCTCTCACTTTGTTCTTGTGTTGATTTGACCCCTCCCCCCCCCCCCCCCCCCCAATTCCTGGGCCACCATTGTCTGCAACCTTTCTTGACTTCTTGTAGGAGGCCAGTGTGGGTTTGGTCAACTTATTTCAGTATCCATTCCACCCAGTTTCTCACTCATCTTTACAGGATCACACAGAGATGGACTGTGACATACAAAATGAGTTTCACAACTGCCAGACCTTGTTGCTGTAAATCCTAGCTGCTACACCATTTCTAACTCATCTTTACAGGAGTAAAAAGTAACGGACTGTGACAATGACACCCAAGAGTTTCACAACTGCCAGACCTTGTTGCTGTAAATCCTAGCTGCTACACCATTTCTAACTCATCTTTACAGGAGTAAAAAGTAACGGACTGTGACAATGACACCCAAGAGTTTCACAACTGCCAGACCTTGCTGTTGTCAGTCCTGCCTGTTACACCATTTCATTCTGGTTGACTTCACAGGAGCACATAGTGCTGGACTGCGACGACGACACCCCCGAGTTTCACAACCGGCTGGTCCTGCTGCTGAGAGACCGTGTCCAGGCTCTCATGGACTCCTACATCAACTCTTTGCCCGAAGGTAGGAGGCGCCAGCGAGCAGAGCAAGAGAACTGGGAGAATCAGAACCCAGAACAGTGGCACCCGTTACTGTTAGGTTTGTCTCTCTGAGTCTATCAGCAGAGCAAGAGAACTGGGAGAATCAGAACCCAGAACAGTGGCACCGGTTACTGTTAGGTTTGTCTCTCTGAGTCTATCAGCAGAACAAGAGAACTGGGAGAATCAGAACCCAGAACAGTGGCACCGGTTACTGTGAGGTTTGTCTCTCTGAGTCTATCAGCAGGACAAGGTTGTTCCTTGCGTGTACCGGACAACCGTGTGTAGCTGACCACTTAGTACTGTGGCACCACTGCCCCAAAGTGGCCTTGAAAGAAGGGTGGCCCTTGGGAAATGGGAACAACAAAGGAAAAGGTGAGGGGGGAATGGTCTTAAGAGAGTGTGGATGGGGGTTGGGGGGGTCTTTGTGCTGAGGGTAGTTCTTCATCAGGGGGTTCACTTACCTGACTGCATTCAGCTTGATTAGATGTGATAGACCTGAAGAAGAAGGAAGCATGTGTACACAACTATCCATTCAGCAGGTCACCTGCCTAGTGAGGCTGGCACAGTAGGATTGCACAGCTAGCAAGGTGGTACACTGTTGTCCATTTAGCATGTCACCTGCCTAGTAAGGCTGGCACAATAGGATTGCACAGCTAGCAAGATGGTACACTCTTGTCCATTTAGCAGGTCACCCGCCTAGTGAGGCTGGCACGGTAGGATTGCACAGCTAGCAAGATGGTACACTATTGTCCATTCAGCAGGTCACCTGCCGAGCAAAGCGGGCAAGGAGCCAGGAGACCTGGGAGAGAAGCGCAGGACGCTGATACAGTTTCTCCACACCTCCAGACACTACGTGCCAGAGCGCTTGCTGACCAGGTTCCCTCTTGATGGTGAGTTCATGGGAGGTTGGGAGGCAGGGGGGACTGGGGTACTCTCGACTGGAATGCTATCTGCTGAAATTGTGTCCTCTGGGATATTTGTTGTCCACTTTGCTGGGATAACGCTCACCTGGATTTTATCCACTGTGATTTTACCAGATTTACCGGGACAGACCTCTTGTGGAGTTCATGGACCGTGTATTTACTGGCATGCCATGTGAGAGTTACTGTAGGTGACTCAGGTCTTTGTTGTGTTTGTGTCATGTCTTTTGGGCACTAATTAACTCCCTTGTGTGCTGAGTTTTACTGGGATATTGTACACTAGGATACCGCCACTGGGATTTTTATCCAGTGGAATATTTACAAGTTCCACTGTAATTTTTTGTCTGTGGGAATATTGTTCACCACTAGGATTTTTTTAATTTTTTTTGCAGTAGCATGCATGGTGTGAGTTAAAAGAGTGGCTTGGTTTGGAAGTGGTATGTCCACTCTCAGCAGAGGGCTTTGAGTTCATAGTATTCTTTGTTCACAAGTGCTACACATTGTTGTGTGAACTACTGTACATGTCCCACAAGGCGGTTGTGAGCAGTGCTCAATTTCAGGGTGAACTTCATGCAATTTCAGGATTCCACGAGGAGAGGGCCATCCTTCTGGGTCGTCTTGGACGTCACGAACAGGCGCTGGCTATTTATATCCATCTCCTGAATGATGGAAGTCTGGCTGAGGAGTGAGTGTGCTGTCTTGTCTGTGTCCTTCATCCTCTTTCTCCTTCACTGCCTTCTTCTGTTTCTTGTGCTGTCTTGTCTGTTTGTGCCCCTCGTCCTCTTTCTCCTTCACTGCCTTCTCTTCTTTGTGCTGTCTTGTCTGTCTGTGTCCTTCATCCTCTTTCTCCTTCACTGCCTTCTCTTCTTTGTGCTGTCTTGTCTGTCTGTGTCCTTCATCCTCTTTCTCCTTCACTGCCTTCTCTTCTTTGTGCTGTCTTGTCTGTCTGTGTCCTTCATCCTCTTTCTCCTTCACTGCCTTCTCTTCTTTGTGCTGTCTTTGTCTGTCTGTATCCTTCATCCTCTTTCTCCTTCACTTCCTTCTCTTCCTTGTATTGTCTGTCTGTGTCCTTCATCCTCTTTCTCCTTCACTGCCTTCTCTTCTTTGTGCTGTCTTTGTCTGTCTGTGTCCTTCATTCTCTTTCTCCTTCACTGCCTTCTCCTGTTTCTTGTGCTGTCTTGTCTGTCTGTGCCCCATGTCCTCTTTCTCCTTCTCTGCCTTCTCTTCTTTGTGCTGTCTTTGTCTGTCTGTGTCCTTCATCCTCTTTCTCCTTCACTGCCTTCTCTTCTTTGTGCTGTCTTGTCTGTCTGTATCCTTCATCCTCTTTCTCCTTCACTGCCTTCTCTTCTTTGTGCTGTCTTGTCTGTCTGTATCCTTCATCCTCTTTCTCCTTCACTGCCTTCTCCTGTTTCTTGTGCTGTCTTGTCTGTCTGTGCCCCACGTCCTCTTTCTCCTTCACTGCCTTCTCTTCTTTGTGCTGTCTTGTCATCTGTGTCCTTCATCCTCTTTCTCCTTCACTGCCTTCTCTTCTTTGTGCTGTCTTGTCGTCTGTGTCCTTCATCCTCTTTCTCCTTCACTGCCTTCTCTTCTTTGTGCTGTCTTTGTCTGTCTGTGTCCTTCATCCTCTTTCTCCTTCACTGCCTTCTCTTCTTTGTGCTGTCTTGTCTGTCTGTATCCTTCATCCTCTTTCTCCTTCACTGCCTTCTCTTCCTTGTCTTGTCTGTCTGTGTCCTTCATCCTCTTTCTCCTTCACTGCCTTCTCCTTTTCCACCTTCTCTTCCACCTTCTGTTCTTTTGTCTCTTATTCCTTCTCTTCCTTCTTCATTCCCATCTTCTTTCCTTTTCTCTTTCTCCTCTTCTTTCTCCCTTTCTTCCTCACCCCCCTCATCTTCCTTCTTCTCTTCCTCTTTCTCTTCCTCCTTCTCTTCTCAGGATCCTCTCTTATTTTTTTACATGCATTTATATATGTGTCAGCTCTGTGCTGTGTGAAAATCGGTTTTATCATTGCCTGTCTGTATTTCCCAGCACTTGGCGAGAGAGGCAGAAATTAACGTGTGGCTGTCTTTCTGTACAGGTATTGTGACACACACTATGACGTGGAAAAGGATGAAAATAAAGATGTAAGTAACCCATTCTTCTCTTTACTCATGTAATGGAATATACAGGGAATTTTGGTTGGGTCTTCTTCTTGTTGCTTGTAACATGTATGTCATACATGCGTGTGTGTGTGTCGAGTGGGGGAGGGGGGTGACTGTGTCCTGAAGACCTGCAGCCATCTAACATTTCCCTGCTTGGTACAGCTCCAGGTGATGTCTGTGTTGTGTGAGACAGGTGTACTTGTACTTGCTGAAGAGATACATTTCCTGTCCCTGCTAGGTACAGCTCCAGGTGATGTCTGGGTTGTGTGTGACAGGTGTACCTGTACCTACTGAAGATGTACATCACAGTTGATGTCTGTGTTGTGTGTGACAGGTGTACCTGTACTTGCTGAAGATGTACATTTCCTGTTCCTGCTAGGTACAGTTCCAGGTGATGTCTGTGCTGTATGTGACAGGTGTACCTGTACTTGCTGAAGATGTACTTTTCCTGTCCCTGCTAGGCACAGCCCCAGGTGATGTCTGTGCTGTGTGTGACAGGTGTACCTGTACCTACTGAAGATGTTCTTCACAGTTGATGTCTGTGTTGTGTGTGACAGGTGTAGCTGTACCTACTGAAGTTGTACATCACAGCTGATGTCTGGGTTGTGTGTGACAGGTGTACCTGTACCAAGTGAAGATGTACATCACAGTTGATGTCTGTTGTGTGTGACAGGTGTACCTGTACCTACTGAAGATGTACCTCACAGTTGATGTCTGTGTTGTGTGTGACAGGTGTACCTGTACCTACTGAAGATGTAAATCACAGTTGATGTCTGTGTTGTGTGTGACAGGTGTACCTGTACCAAGTGAAGATGTACATCACAGTTGATTTCTGTGTTGTGTGACAGGTGTACCTGTACCTACTGAAGATGTACATCACAGTTGATGTCTGTTGTGTGTGACAGGTGTACCTGTACCTACTGAAGATGTACCTCACAGTTGATGTCTGTGTTGTGTGTGACAGGTGTACCTGTACCTACTGAAGATGTAAATCACAGTTGATGTCTGTGTTGTGTGTGACAGGTGTACCTGTACCTACTGAAGATGTAAATCACAGTTAATGTCTGTGTTGTGTGTGACAGGTGTACCTGTACCTACTGAAGATGTAAATCACAGTTGATGTCTGTGTTGTGTGTGACAGGTGTACCTGTACCTACTGAAGATGTAAATCACAGTTGATGTCTGTGTTGTGTGTGACAGGTGTACCTGTACCTACTGAAGATGTAAATCACAGTTGATGTCTGTGTTGTGTGTGACAGGTGTACCTGTACCTACTGAAGATGTACCTGCAGCCACCTGACATGTCCTTACTGGGCATGTCACCAGGGGACGTGGTCAGCACCAAAACCAACCTGCCTGCCGCTCTCAAGCTGCTTGAGGACCACGCCCACCGGATCGACGTCGCCAAGGTGAGATGGGCTTACACCTGACTCAGAAATCCTCCCTAACTTTGCTGCTCTCTAGAATGCCCCAGGGTTTGGAGGGTAAAAACGGGGGACAAACACCCTAGAGCCCCAGAAACTCACAACATGTCCTGAAAACAGAAAAACGTGGAAATGTTCCATGTCTTCATAACCTGATGTGAACCCCAGGTGTTTGTGACCCAGTCTGGGTAGGTGGTTTTGGATTGCCTGTGCCTGGTAACCCTGTCTGTGATGTCAAGTTGAGTCAACCTGCTGATCCTGAGTTCCACAGTAAATGCCTTGAATTTCAGCCAATGGGAGCAGGCAGTGGCCTTGTCTGCAGAGCTGTCAGTTTCGCATTTGCACCAACTGCTTTTGGTTTCGTTAGCTTCACGTTGCATAGCTGATTTGGGCTTGTTCCGTGTGCCATTCACAAATGCAGAAATGCCAGAATGTAAAATGAACATACCAATCATTTTTATGAATTGTCATGGGAAGCGTTTTGCTTGCAACTTTCATTCTGAAGTATCTGAGACCATGTCAGTGATGCCAGTCTTCAAAATGAGTACCACCATAACATCCTTTGCTCATGAATCTGCTTAGTTAAAATGACTGGTTCAGTTGTATCGTTCCCAAGAATGTAATGGATGGAGTCTACAAAAACAGACTTATGCTACTTTTAGTGTGTGCATGAGTGTGTGTGTGTGTGTGTGTGTGTGTGTGTGTGTGTGTGCGTGTGTGTGTGTTTCAGCCTGGACTAAAATGCCTGCTTTGTCTTTTTGCACCCCTTCTCTGCTTTTAAGGACCTCACTATTGCCTTTGTTGTTGTTTCTCCTCTTCATGCTAGCATTATTAATGTTTTTCAGGCTTTGGAACTGCTACCCAGTACGATACGGGTGCGAGACATCCTGACATTCCTGGAGAATGTTCTAGAGAACAACGCAGCCCAGCGCAGACATAACCAGGTCCTCAAGAGTCTCAGCTATGCCGAAAATCTGTCTGTAAGTTGATCAACATGTTTTGTCTGTCCAGCTGCCTGTCATGTCCGTCTGCCTGCCTGCCATGTCTGTCTGTGGTTGCCTGTCATGTTTGCCGTAGCCTCTTCTTCTTCAGTGATGCTTTACCTCCACAGAGACTGTATGGAATGTTAGGGATGGGGAGCCCAGGACGTCCACCTCCACCTTCACATAGTTCCTGAGCTCTGCCTTAATGTCATGTCTGTCTGCCAGTCCTGTCTGGCTGCCATGCAGTATCTCTCTTTGTCTGTCTACCTGTCATGCTTGTCTGTTATGTCTTGTCTGCCTGTGGTGTCTGCCTGCCTGTCAGTGGTGTCTCATTATCTGCCTGTCATGTCTGTCGTCATGTCTGGTGGGTGTGTAACTCAACACCGGCACTCTGATTGACTTGTCTCCCCTGATGAGTTCCTGGCTTATCTCCCTTAGGTCAGTTGTGTTTGGGCACAGTGCAGGTAGTAAACATTCGGAGCCCCAACACACTACAGGATCAACCGCTTTCAACCATGTGCCTCACAGACCACAGACTCCCCTTAAAAGCTAGAAGGAACAAAAAGGACCAGGCACAGACAATCTAGAACCACCTACCCAGATTGAATTTGAAAGTTGTGTGTGTGTGTGGTGGGGGGGGGGGGGGGGGGGGGAACCACACAGTTTCTATGATTGCAATGTACAGATGAAATATGGGAACCTCTTTCAATGCAGATTCATGTGTCAGACGCAGTATGCATATTCCATGCACACAACCAGCATGGAACATCGTGGAATTACCTCCATTCCACCCTACTCCACCCCACCCCCAATGCCCTGTCATTGCTGATTGCAGCATCTGGTGTGCATCCTGGGCCTGCACGTGGAAAGCATGAACTCATTCACTTTTGCCATGCAAAAAAATTCCTTGTCTTGTCTTGTCTTGTCTGGCTGGCTTTACATCTGTTTCACTTGTGTGGTGCCGACCCAAGAATATCTCAAAACAAGCGCAGTTTTGTTCTGTTTTGAGCTGAGAACTGATTATATAATCAGCAAACAAGTGAGGTAATTAGTGCTGGACAGGCATCACACAAGCACAACAAGAAAGGCCTGAGTCGCTTACGGTAACTCTCACCAACTGCGACTAAATAGGAGGTACATAAACTCCACCAGAAGTATATCATGATGTAGACCCTGTTTCCTGTAGTATCTAACTTGTTTAGAGTGTTGCTGGGCACCTTAAGCCTAGAGGAGGTATTTTTGTTGTTGTTGTTGCTTTTTCTGGCATGTGCTTTCAGCAGAGGTCTCCATTTCCAGCGGTGAACACACGCATGCATAACTGAGTTATATGCAGCAGCTGGAAGGGTTGTAACTTGAGCCAAGAATAGATCTGGCTTTCTGGCTTTTTGTTGTGGTTGTTGCCTTTTCTTGTGTGTGGTTTTTTTGTTGTTGTTGCTGAACCTTTGTCCTGATATAACCGCAATGGTTGACTGGGCGTAAAACACCAAATCACTTACACAGCTGAACTTATAATATGTCACTTCTGCCAGCTTTGCTTTTACAGGCCACAAAGTGGCTTGATGAACTGGAGCTTGTCACTGAACAAAAATGTGGCAGCAGTCAGTTTCCTTTCTTTTTTTAACTTGTGGACAGTATGTAGTTGCAGACTGGTTTTTCTCCAGACCCACATAGGGCTGGACCTGTGGAACATATCGGTGAGGTGTCTGGTTGTGACCAGAACACCACTGATGAAACCACAGCAGACCCAGATAGGACTGGACCTGTGGAACATGTCGGTGAGGTGTCTGGTTGTGACCAGAACACCGGTGATGAAACCCAGCAGACCCTTGTACTTGCAGTATTCAGTTTACTGTGTTTTCCTCCTTGTGGTTTCTGACTCGCTGACAAACACTGTGGTTGCTGGGACTGTGGTCATGTGTAGTGGGAGTGCATTTTGCACTGAGGAGTGATGATCAGCATTGTAGCATTTCTAAAATGACAAATGCGATCATTGCTGGAATTACAGTCACTTATTTTGTAATGGTCTCTGCAATGAGGAGTGACAAACACTGTATCATTTCTAAAATAACAAATGTGATCATTGCTGGACCTACAGTCATTTATTGTGGTAGTGCTTTTTACATTGAGGGAGTGACAAACATTGTATCATTTCTAAATAACAAATATGATCATAGCTGGGATTGCGGTCATGTGTTCTGGAAGTAGTGATCACACTGGTGATCTTCATATCACATCTGACACACACCATCACTGTCTGCTGGAATTGCAGTCACATACAATGCATCTAGCCTGACTGACAAATGCTGTCACTGCTGGAATCCCAGTGGCTTATAGTTATTCAGTTAGTACCTTTTACAGTGATGAATGACCAGCCATGTGTCATGTCTGACTGACAAATGCTGTCACTGCTGGAATCCCAGTGGCTTATAGTTATTCAGTTAGTACCTTTTACAGTGATGAATGACCAGCCATGTGTCATGTCTGACTGACAAATGCTGTCACTGCTGGAATCCCAGTGGCTTATAGTTATTCAGTTAGTACCTTTTACAGTGATGAATGACCAGCCATGTGTCATGTCTGACTGACAAATGCTGTCACTGCTGGAATCCCAGTGGCTTATAGTTATTCAGTTAGTACCTTTTACAGTGATGAATGACCAGCCATGTGTCATGTCTGACTGACAAATGCTGTCACTGCTGGAATCCCAGTGGCTTATAGTTATTCAGTTAGTACCTTTTACAGTGATGAATGACCAGCCATGTGTCATGTCTGACTGACAAATGCTGTCACTGCTGGAATCCCAGTGGCTTATAGTTATTCAGTTAGTACCTTTTACAGTGATGAATGACCAGCCATGTGTCATGTCTGACTGACAAATGCTGTCACTGCTGGAATCCCAATGGCTTATAGTTATTCAGTTAGTACTGTTTACAGTGATGAATGACCAGCCATGTGTCATGTCTGACTGACAAATGCTGTCACTGCTGGAATCGTGGTAGCTTTTCTGTTAGTACTGTTTACAGTGATGAATGACCAGCAATGCATCATGTCTGTCTGACAACTTCTGTCATTGCTGGAATCGCGGTAGTTTTTTTTCTTTCTTTCTTTCTGTTAGTACTGTTTACAGTGATGAATGACCAGCAATGCATTGTATCTGACTGACAAATTCTGTCATTGCTGGAATCGCGGTAGCTTTTTTCTTTTAGTACTGTTTACAGTGATGAATGACCAGCAATGCATCATGTCTGACTGACAAATTCTGTCATTGCAGGAATTTTGCTGGCACCTTGTTTTCATTGTATATGTGAGTTGGGGAGAAGCAGTGGGGTAGGGAACTGGGGAGTTGGGGGAGGAGCGGTAGTACCCGGGGTGGGGGACAGCTGGGGGGGGTGGGGGTGTAATACGCTGACCTTTTGGTCTGTCTGAGGGAACAATGGGCCATTAGCATTCCCGGCGGCACAGTTGCCAGTCTGCTGCTGTCTCTGTAGATGGGTTGTTTTACTTACCGCCTGACGTTACACCGTTATCTCTGTAGACAAGTGTTACTAAATTACTGCCTGGCGTTACACCGCTCTCTCCACTGTTGCCCACCTGACAGGTTCCTTTATTAGGTTTGTGTCCGTCTCTGTCTGCCTGGGTCTGTGTCTGTCTGCCTGGGTCTGTGTCTCTGCTTGTGTCTGTTTCTGCCTGTGTCTGTCTCTGTCTGCCTGGGTCTCTGTGGCTGGTTCCGTTATTATGTCGGTCTTTGTGTCGGTCTCAGTCTGCCTGGGTCTGTGTCTGTCTCTGTATGCCTGGGTCTGTGTCCCTCTCTCTATGCCTGGGTCTGTGTCTGTCTCTGTCTGCCTGGGTCTGTGTCTGTCTCTGTCTGCCTGAGTCTGTGTCTGTCTCTGTCTGCCTAGGTCTCTGTGGCAGGTTCTGTTGTCCGTCTGTGTCGGTCTGTTTGCTTGGGTCTGTTTGGCTGGTTCCGTTATGTCTGTCTGTGTCCGTCTCGGTCTGCCCGGGTCTCTGGTTGTGTGGCTGGTTCCGTTATTTTGTATTTTGTCTGTTTGTATCTGTCCGTCTCTGTCTGCCTGGGTCTCTGGTTGTGTGGCTGGTTCTGTTATTTTGTCTGTCTGCGTCTGTCTCTATCTGCCTGGGTCTCAGTGGCTGTGTGGCTGGTTCCGTTATTTTGTCTGTATCTGTCTGCCTGGGTCTCTGGCTTAATGGCTGGTTGTCTGTCTGCACAAAAGCTCCAAGGTCTGTGGTATGTGTCCTCACGCGTCAGTGTGTGTGTGTGTGTGTGTGTGCGCGCGCGGGTGTCGGTGTGTGTGTGTGTCAGTGGGTGCGTGCGTGGGTGTTGTCGTGTGACCCAAAACAAAGGCTCTGTGTGCTGGGTTTTATTTCTTATTGTTGTCTGAGGGAGGGAGGAGGTGGGGGGGGGGGGTCTGAGTACGGTTATTTATGTGGCCATTATCGAAGCGATTTTTCGTATGCGGTGTCCCCAGGTAGTGCGCAGTTTAAGCCCAGACAAAAACACTTGATCGCTGTATGTCATTTACAGGGAGAGAACGAGGAGAGGAGCTGGGAGATTAAAACCCTCGGAACAAAGGACGGTTTTATGCCAGGACCTCCCTTGTTTGTTTTCGTGAAGAAGGAAGGCATTCTTCTGAGCCGATGGTCCTCTGCGCCTGTTTCGTTGTATCACTCAGCCCCCCGCCTCAGTTTCTCCACCGCATCTCCCTAAACAAAGCAGCTGTTGCCTTGTGCTTCGTCTGTATAGTAAATACATAGATAATATGATAAATGCCGCCTTGTGTAGGTAGGTAGGTAGGTAGGTTACCATGTTGCTTCAATTAACACAGATCAGAGTGCCGGAACACAATGGCCCTTGTTTACTGGAAGTAGCTGGCTGTCCTCTGGCGGCATCGCCTGGTTCAGTTCAGTGTGACGTTTAAATGAGGTGCTCAGGAAAACCCATAATAATTATGTGCTCGGCCCCATGTCTCAGAAGCGTTTTCCACCGACGCCGTGTCATTGAGACAGTTTCAGTGCTTCTGTGTGATGAACAATGACCCTGTCTCGACCACGCGTTTCAAGACAGCATCAAGTGCTCGGGAAATCCCATACGCACTCTGCCATGTCTCTCAGAGGTTCCCCCTCGACCCCACGTCATTGAGACGTTTCTGTCTGATGAACAATGGTCCTGTCTCGATACGCCTATGAAGACAGCATCTAATTGCTTAGAAAAGCCCATATGCGCTCCGCCGCGTCTCTCAGAAGTTTCCACGACCATTGTCCTTGAGACAGTTTCAGTCTCAATCACACCTTTGAAGACATGTCTAAAGGCTCGAGAAAGCCCATGCGCGTTCCGCCACGTCTCTCAGATGTTTTCCCCGGCCGCCGGTTGTCCTTGAGACAGTTTCGATGTTATTGTCTGATGGACACTGACCCGGGGCCAGTCTTGGTCACAGCTTGGAATCGGGAAAGCCCATACGCTCTCTGCACTGTCTCTTAGAAGTCGTTGTTTTTTCCCCCCCGCCCGTCATCCTTTAGACGGTTACTGTCTCGATCACGGCTTTGAAGATAGCACCTAGCTGCTCGGGAAAGCTCATAAGCGCTCCGCCCCGTCTCCTAGAAGTTAATTCACGCGTCACTTGTCTTGTAGACAGTTTCGTCGATGTTTTGATCACGGCTTTGAAGATAACATCTGACTGCCCGAGAAGGCTCATACGCGCTCCGCCCCGTCTCCCAGAAGTTAATTCACCCACCGCTTGTCTTTTAGGCAGTTTCGTCGATGTTTCAGTCATGGCTTTGAAGGTAGCATCTAACTGTTCGAGAAGGCCCATAAGCGCTCCGCCCCGTCTCCCAGAAATTAATTCACCCGCCGCTTGTCTTTTAGACAATTTTGTCGATGTTTCAATCGTGGTTTTGAAGATAGCATCTAATTACTCCTGAAAGCCCATACGCGCTCCGCCCCGTCTCCCAGAAGTTAATTCACCCGCCGCTTGTCTTTTAGACAATTTCGTCGATGATTCAGTCACGGCTTTGAAGGTCGGGAATAAAACAGTCCGCAGATCTGTCGTTGGGGCCTCTGCGGGTAGGTGGCCGGCGCTGCCGCTGTTCCGCGCGATCCGAGACACTACCCTCGCTGTACATTATAGTAGTGTCTCTGGTGCGGTCCGAGACGCTACCCTCGCTGTACATTATAGTAGTGTCTCTGGTGCGGTCCGAGACGCTACCCTCGCTGTACATTATAGTAGTGTCTCTGGTGCGGTCCGAGACGCTACCCTCGCTGTACATTATAGTAGTGTCTCTGGTGCGGTCCGAGACGCTACCCTCGCTGTACATTATAGTAGTGTCTCTGGTGCGGTCCGAGACACTACCCTCGCTGTACATTATAGTAGTGTCTCTGGTGCGGTCCGAGACGCTACCCTCGCTGTACATTATAGTAGTGTCTCTGGTGCGGTCCGAGACGCTACCCTCGCTGTACATTATAGTAGTGTCTCTGGTGCGGTCCGAGACGCTACCCTCGCTGTACATTATAGTAGTGTCTCTGGTGCGGTCCGAGACGCTACCCTCGCTGTACATTATAGTAGTGTCTCTGGTGCGGTCCGAGACGCTACCCTCGCTGTACATTATAGTAGTGTCTCTGGTGCGGTCCGAGACACTACCCTCGCTGTACATTATAGTAGTGTCTCTGGTGCGGTCCGAGACACTACCCTCGCTGTACATTATAGTAATGTCTCTGGTGCGGTCCGAGACGCTACCCTCGCTGTACATTATAGTAGTGTCTCTGGTGCGGTCCGAGACACTACCCTCGCTGTACATTATAGTAGTGTCTCTGGTGCGGTCCGAGACGCTACCCTCGCTGTACATTATAGTAGTGTCTCTGGTGCGGTCCGAGACGCTACCCTCGCTGTACATTATAGTAGTGTCTCTGGTGCGGTCCGAGACGCTACCCTCGCTGTACATTATAGTAGTGTCTCTGGTGCGGTCGATGCGGGGCTGTGTATAGTGTAGTGTCTCTGGGTGTTAGACCAGCCGGGCTGCCCTGCCCGCCTGGCTGTCCTTGGCCGCTTTGTGGCGCCGGGGGACCAGAGCGGGCGATGAGTAGACTGAGACTGTGAGAGGGTTTCGAGTGACGCTGTTTACCTCTGACAGGAAATGAACGCTTGCGTGGTTATCGATCATACTGCTGCGTTATCTGCTCGAGTCACGGCTTACGCTGTAGGGGTAACCTATTATCGCTGCCAGTGAAGTTCGGTGGAGGGGACGGGGACGGGGTG
>CAUZXP010000414.1:0-15500 GCA_963584105.1 Alviniconcha strummeri | reverse complement strand
GACCCAGTGAATCATGCATTAGGACACTGACCCAGTGAATCGTCCACAAGAACACTGACCCAGCGTTTTGTGTAGTGGTACACTGACCCAGCGATACGTGCACTTGAACTGACCCAGTGAATCGTGCAGTAGGACACTAATCCAGTGACTCGTGCACCGACAAATTGAGTCAATGGTGCAGAAGACCCGTTCAGACAACAGCGGTAGACGCACTTAGCCACACGTCAGTGCATGGCGTCATCACAGAGGTAAGACATACACTACACTACACTACACTACACTACACCGGCTTAGTCACTGCTCACAAACTGAGACCAGCGGAACTCTGCATCAATCGATCCTTTTTCCCAGAATGTCAGCCTGTGCCGCACCAGCATGATTCGTCGATGTAACGATTCCTGCCAGCACCAGCAGAGGGAGATACAGAACTGACACTGCCGGCAACAGACGGAAAGCTCTCAGTGTGTCTGGCGTAAGTAAGTAAGTAAGTAAGTAAGTAAGTAAGTAAGTAAGTAAGTAAGTAAGTAAGTAAGTAAGTAAGTAAGTAATAAGAATAAGAATAACTCTTATATAGCGCTATACCCCATACAAATTTGCAAGCTCGCGGCGCTGTATATTATCAACATCAAAATCCGCTTGACAATCAAAGAAGTCCAAGTGAGTAAGTAAGTAAGTACCTTCAGTTGTTTTCACACACAAGTGGTCCAAATGCACTTCTGCAGCTGTTCACAACTCCAGCGAAGTTCCACCCAGCGGATCGGTTGGTCTTAGCAGTTTACGAAGGACAGTGCTGCACGTGCTCGCAGCAACGGGAATATCGACTCAAGGCTCGCGACACTCTCCAAGTCCAGCCACACTTATGACAAGCAGATCCACAAGGGACCCCCCCCCCCCCCCCCCACACACACACACACGCCCCCCCCCCCCTCCACACACACACACCCCAACAAACACAGATCAGTTTGATTTGGCACGGTACGTGTCGTGTGTCCGAACGACACAGTGCAACCGTGTAGCCAAACCGGACTGGGATTTTAGCATTTTGGATCGTTCAAAGGAATCGGAGAGAAACTCCAGCAATGCTTGACAAGCAAGCAAAAGTTCTCTGCGCGAAGCACACTGCAAGGTATTGTAGTTTACACTGGCTGATTGAGCACTTTTCACTGCTGCGAAACTCAGTGCATTGAACTGCCATGGTGTTATGGCTCCACTCGGGCCAATAACCTCCAGTTCACCCTACTTACGTGAACTTACTTCAACAACTCGTGAAAAAGATGTCACTTCCACCGCTCTGCTCTTTTGAATTGAGCAACATGATACTGACGCGATGCACATGTGCGTTGTGTTATATATATATATTACGTTTGCAAGTAGTCGAAACCTCCAGTTCACCACACTTACGTGAACTTACATCAACAACTCGTGAAAAAGATGTCACTTCCACCGCTCTGCTCTTTTGAATTGAGCAACATGATAATGACGCGATGCACATGTGTGTTGTGTTTTATATATATATATTACGTTTGCAAGTAGTCGAAACCTCCAGTGTACCACACTTACGTGAACTTACTTCAACAATTCTTCAAAAAGACGGATATCACTTCCACCTCTGTGCTCTTCTGAATTGAGCAATATGATACTGACGCGATGCACATGTGCGTTATGTTATATATATTACGTATGCGAGTCGAAAGCATCAGGATTGGGACGTCATTAATTAGAGAGATTCAGCCTCCAAACCTAGATGGCTACTCGGCGCCAGTTTCTTAAAATAGAACTCATTAGTAGCCTAGTCCCCTCGGAGACCACGCCGTATCCACAGGCACACGATACTGATGAGTTTTGTTTTTGATATTTGCCACATTCGCCTGCTTGATAAGAGAATGCCAGGTGTATGCTAACAAAAAAACAAGTGTTAGTCGCCTCTTGGGGGTGGGGGTGGGGGGTGGTTGACGTCGTTGTTGTTGTGGCCGTTTTCCTCTCCTTAATTCTCGAAGGGAATTCTCGCGCGCACTCACGTACCGTGACAACATGGAAACCATACACAGTGTATACACACACACCACACTGTGACATCATACACATGTGACGCACACTTACACATAGGCAAGTGTGCGTCACTGTATATGTGTGTGTGTGTGTGCGAGCGTGCGTGCGTGCGGGCGTGCGTGTATGTTACACCTACTGCTCCCTCTCTCTCACCGAGTCATATAGTTGTCAAAGTGCGAAATGAGTAAATTAGTCGGTGCAGGCAGAAAGTGCCAAGTGCCAAGACGGGGCGACTGTTTAGACTAGCCGGTCACTTGGGACGGACAATGAAAAGGGGGCCGGGGAAGGGTGTGCGATGGCTCGGCGGGCAGTGGGATGGTCTGGTCAACGTAAACCATAAATTAGCCTCTAGAACAACAGACGCGGCGAGGGGAGAATTAAGGAAGGTAGTGGGGGTGATTGGCACCAGGTCTTAGTGAAAGAATAGGAGAGGTAGTTCCAGACATTCTGGACAGGAAATAATCCCTATTTAAAATAATTCAGTAAATTGGAGAACTACCGTTTGGCTTGGAACACAACCTGACGGCTGCATGCTAAGTAGTGTTAGCACATTATTATTATGTTTGGTGATATGTCGTTCTGTTGTATATCAAAACGGAATTGGAGTGATGAATATTCAATTAGCGGAAGGATACAAAAGTGCGGAGAAGGGGGAAAAGGAGCGTGGGTTTTGAGCAGTCGGAGCCGGGGCCCGAACTCGGAAGATAGAGTCGGAGCCGGGGCTCGAGAGAGGAAGGACACTTGGAGCCGGGGCTCGAGAGAAGGAGTCGGAGCCGGGGCCCGAACTCGGAAGATGGAGTCGGAGCCGGGGCTCGAGAGAGGAAGGACACTTGGAGCCGGGGGCCCGAATTCGGAAGATGGAGTCGGAGCCGGGGCCCGAGAGAAGATAGATGCAGTAAGGAATATGAGCATGAAGAGGAGGAGGGATTAAGGAGAACATGACACAAGGTGATTCGTGTGATGTACATGCAAAGACTGCGAAGCTAGGGCGAAATGGACTGGAGAAGGACTGAGAGACAGTGAGGTGCAAGTAATTCCGAATCTCTGTGAGATGAACTGGCCCGGCTGTGGTACCACCACCAATGACTGTCACCGCCACGGACTCGGACTGCGGCCTCTGATACAACGAGTGCCACGAGCTCCACCAGACGTCGCGTCGTCAAGACTGTGATGACATGGACTGTGTGCATTGGAGTGCGTGTGTGTGATGAGTGAAGCCTGGCCAGGTTTGTGGAATATTATTTACATATTAGCACCCGGGTTTACGTTAATGGTATGCAGTAGTGTAGCTGTTGTCAAGATTACAATAGTGAACTGAATGAAATATGGTTGTGACATGCATATGATGTTGCGTGAGAGAGAGCGAGTCCGTGAGTGGATCACCCAGAGTGCATGTGTGAGAGCATGCCGTGTGTGATTGCTGAGGAGGGACCGCATGCGCGTATGTGTGAGTGAGGGGTGCCCGTTGTTACTGATTAGTAACAAAACGCCAACATCGAACAGCAGGGACAGAAGTTTTCCCCGACGCGTGACAATAGTAATACACAGGAACACTCCACATACATAAATGCATACGCGCGCGCGCACACACACATTAAGCATGCATAAACGCATGCACACATACCGCACACTGACCACACCCACCCACCCACACACACGCATGCAAGCACAAAAGCAAAGGTGGTAATGTGGTAGACCAACTTACAAGCAGGACAGTGACTGGGGAGAAGTGGGAGCGGGGGCGGTTGATTATATACCTATCGCTACACTGTCACCACCAGAATGACTCCTGCATTAAGGTGGGCAGCGATGAGAGCCATTTTAATGTTTCATAATTGTGAGGGACAAAGTCACAAGACAGTCTCCACAGACCACAACTTGTGACTGAAGAGAAAGGAGAGCCGAAGCAGATTCGAACCGAGGTCCTTCCGCTTACCAGCCTAACGCCTTACCGCTAGGCCAAACCGGCTCACAACCCACGGATAAGAACGGTGGCAGTGTTCATCAGTGTGTAGCGGCTACCCCATGCAGGCCCAGGGATCAGAACTGTAGCAGTGTTCATCAGTCTGTAGCGGCTACCCCACAGATCAGAACCGTAGCAGTGTTCATCAGTGTGTACGGCTGTCCCATGCAGGCCCAGGGATCAGAACTGTAGCAGTGTTCATCAGTGTGTAGCGGCTGTTTTATGCAGGCCCATGGATCAGTACCGTAGCAGTGTTCATCAGTGTGTAGCGGCTGTCCCATGCAGGCCCAGGGATCAGAACTGTAGCAGTGTTCATCAGTGTATAGCGGCTGTCCCATGCAGGCCTGGGTAGCAATGTTCATCAGTGTGTAGCGGCTACCCCAGGGATCGGAACCGTAGCAGTGTTCACTGATCAGTGTGTAGCGGCTACCCCAGGGATCGGAACCGTAGCAGTGTTGATCAGTGTGTAGCGGCTACACTAGGGATCAGAACCGTAGCAGTGTTGATCAGTGTGTAGCGGCTACCCCAGGGATCAGAACGGTGGCAGTGTACAGGTGTAGAGCTGATGGAGCCAGCAGCCTCAGCACCAATCACAGGTGATGCAGTACGAGGCAATTATGCGGAAGCTGGTTGTACACACTGGCAATCAGCCGTAAGACTCGGTTCTGGCATCTGAGACTTCGTGTCGTGTCGCTGCAGAAAGCTGGTGCGGAATACTTCGCGTTCTATTGACTAGCTGTTTTTAAGTCTTGCACTGATTGCAAACGCGAGGGGAGGCGAGAGGGGTTGCGAGGGGGGGGGGGGGGGGGGGGGGAGGGAAGGGGGAGGGGATAGTTCCGAAATTGGAAACGCGAGTAGAAAAAACACCACAAAAAAACACACAAAAAACCACACGGTGAATTGTCACTTATTTGTGTTAGTTTTACTCTCTTCCA
Organism: Alviniconcha strummeri; assembly: GCA_963584105.1. Classification (NCBI taxonomy): domain Eukaryota; kingdom Metazoa; phylum Mollusca; class Gastropoda; family Provannidae; genus Alviniconcha; species Alviniconcha strummeri. The sequence goes on along the minus strand of CAUZXP010000414.1, from coordinate 10,553 downwards.
CTGCAGACACCGGCCTAAAATAATGATTTAATTTTCTTATGACCCTTCATTGCCATGATGTCATTTGAAAAACACCCATAAAAGTGCGAACTTTCAAACCCATAACCGTTTTGGCCTTGGTTTTCGCACTGCCATGTGAAAGGAATTTTATCAGAACGCATAGCATTGAAACTGGATGTTATAGGACCGGAAAATATGCGACTTGCAATCGCGTCCGTGCATCATTCAGCCCGGAAATTTTACAGGTTGGGGCAGTGAAGGGGTTAATTATGTTGCTTTCACTTCGTCGAACCAGGGTGACTTTCGTCAGCTGTCAGAGTGACCATGGGCAAGATGCAAACACCACCACCACCATCACCATCAAAAACCAGCTGCACACGCAAAATCTCACCCGGCTCTGAGCAGACCCTTCGAGAATTAAGGAGAGCAAAACAACAACAACCTCATACACCCAGACAGTCAGACATGTAGGACATACAAAATTTCACCCGCCGCAACCGCACTGACAAACACACTGGAAAGTCAGACCCAGTTCTTATCTTCATTCTTTATTGAACTCTGTCTAGAACGACATGCGGTGCCACGGAGCTCATCTCGGGACAAGACTCTGACAAGAGATTCTCGCTGAAGAGCCTCTCAGCTAGAGATATTCAGGGCACGCTCGGCGCCTCATGTTCCACCAAACAGCACTATTACCGCACGCTTGTGTAAGCTCACTCTCTCGGTCTGGTAGCACTAGCGTTAGCACGTACGCATTTCCACACAAATGTTATTTGTTTTGGAATCTCTCTCTCTCTCTCACACACACACGCGCGCGCACGCATGTAATCGCACACACACACACACACACACACACACACACACACACACACACACACACACACACACACTCACACACACAGAGTTAAAAACATAATGCAAAAAGTCAATCGCAGAGGAAGCGAATAAAACGTAGTTCTATCGAGCTTGACTCGAACATTGTAAAAGAAGCAAACAATTACGACTAGCAAAAGCTGTACACAGGGAAACACAGAGAACACCAAGCACACAGTGCCATGGCAGTGGACAGACTGGAATGGACTTTACAAACTGGACCATCTACAGACTTCAGTAAAAACAAAACGTGTGTACAGAACACACGTTGAAACAGTCTGCGAGTATTTCAATGGGCATTCGTTTCATGGGGACTACATTCGTGGACCTACGAGCACACATACACTGGCAGACTCACTCAGTTTCCCAAAATATTATGACTGTTACAGTGATGTTATATGTACTTTACAAATACAGCAGTTTGGGTGAAGCCTCAACTTAGCACTCATACCCTGGCAGACTCACTCAATTTCCCAAAATAATATGGCCGTTACTGTGATGTTACAGGCAGGTACATACAGTCGTTTGGGTGAAGCAACAGCTTAGCACTCATACCCTGGCAGACTCACTCAATTTCCCAAAATAATACGGCTGTTACTGTGATGTTACAGGTACAGACAGTCGTTTGCACAACTTAGCACTCATACCCTGGCAGACTCACTCAATTTCCCAAAATAATATGGCTGTTACTGTGATGTTATAGGCAGGTACATACAGTCGTTTGGGTGAAGCCACAACTCAGCTTTCACACCCTGGCATATTCACCCTGTTCCCCGGACTGATATGACTGTGACAGCAACGTGCATGTCCTCCTTTGGGTGGAAATACAGCTTACCATCCATACCCTGGCAAACTCAGTTCCCAAAACTATGATTTCAGTGAATGCTCTCAACACTATGCCTCATTCCATGTGGATGTACATTTTTATGTAACACGTAGCAATGAAGATGCTGATTGATCGATTGATACGACTGTCACGTACTCATTTGGATATTGACCCACAATTTAGCAACCATGCTCTGGCAGACTCACCCAGTCCTCATTCTCACACGACTGTCCAGTTACATGTACGAGTACTCACGAAGGCGGACCCGTAACTCAGCAGGCTACAGCGCTTTGAGCCGAAGGGTAGGTGCTTTACAAATGTCCATTCTTCTTCCTCTTTAGAAGAAGAAGAACAAAACAAACGAAGCTTTTGTACAGGACAAAGGTTTAAGCGGTCAGCGAGTATTTCAAGCAGTATTCGTAACATGAAGGTGATTTTTGTGGACCTACAACTTAGCACTGGAAAGCCAGACACGGCTAATGAGTCAGTCCCCTAAGCCGTTACGACCCTGATGCCACGCGTACAACATTGTTACTGCACAATAGGCAACGTGTCCTAAAAAATGTCCTGTACTTCGCATGGTAGGCTACATGTCCCCAAAACTGTCCTGTACTTCACACAGTGGGATACATGTCCCCAAAACTGTCCTGTACTTCACACAGTGAGATACATGTTCCAAAAACTGCCATGTACTCGCATATAAGGCTACATGTCCCCAAAACTGTCCTGTACTTCGTATATTAGGCTACATGTCCCCAAAACTGTCCTGTACTTCGCATATTAGGCTACATGTCCCCAAAACTGTCCTGTACTTTGCATAGTAGGCTACATGTCCCCGAAACTGTCCTGTACTTTGCATAGTAGGCTACATGTCCCCAAAACTGTCCTGTACCTCGCATAGTAAGCTACACGTCCCCAAAACTGTCCCGTACCTCGCATAGTAGGCTACATGTCGTAAAAACTGTCCTGTACCTCGCATAGTCGGCTACATGTCCTAACTGAATCTGTCCCGTATCTCGCATAGTAGGCTACATGTCCCCAAAACTGTCCTGTACCTTGTATAGTCGGCTACATGTCCTAAAAACTGTCCTGTACCTCGCATAGTAGGCTACATGTCCTAAAAACTGTCCTGTACCTCGCATAGTCGGCTACATGTCCTAAAAAATGTCCTGTACAGAGCCAGAAAGCCAGCACGTGCACCTGAATACACCAGGTAAAGCACCTGATGCAAGAGAAAGCAGTTATGAGGAATGGAATTTATTACGTCTGCTTTACAGGCATAGCACACTTAGAGCACTGCAGACGGAGACCCCCTCCCCCCTCCACCGAGAGGTTATCTGGCTAGGGAGACTTCAAGCTGTGTTTGAAACACGCAATGATCGGTCTATTATGCTCCCCCCCGCCCACACCCCCCAACAACAACAAAAAACACCCCACCCAACAACAAGATAATGCATGCAGTCGTCTGGCTGCCCTGCAACGTTGCCTGTAGCCAGCCCAGCTGGAGGTATTGTATAACTGTGGGACGAGGCAGGGGCAGGACAGAAGCAAGGAAGGAAGTACAGCTGGCCCAGTTTCACACGCGCAGCGCCTCGCCTTGCTCGCGCTTCCTGCAGGAAATCCGCATCTGTCGCGCCAAAGTACGCGCGGACTTGTCGCATCAAGTGTGCATTTAGTGGCGCGACAAACACAGTAGTGTTCTTCTGTGTCGCCGAAAAATGCAGCCCCAGTCCTCGACTTGTGAACTAAATGAAGTCGGGAGTTTGATCAAATCATATATTCAGTGCTAGCAAATTCCCCCCCCCCCCCCCCCCCCCATCCCAAACCACCCTACACAAAACATATACACTGACCCTAACTGGTTAAAACGTATTCACTTACTGTACATTGGATACAGTATAAACGTGCCCGGTCATTCTCCATTAAAAAATGCGAACATACATGTTTTTTGTTTGTTTAAATATATATATTTTTTATAATACTTTAAGTAAATTGTTTTGGTAGGACTATGCTCTCCATGTGTACACAATATCATATTTAGGTTAATATGTATCATGTGAGCGCTCAGGGCCGAAGCACCGTTTTTTTCTCTTTTTTTTTCTTTTTTCTTTTTTCTTCTTCCTTTGTCCTTTTTCACCGTCACACTGTTTCACTCAAACCAAGGTGCTCTAACACCGAGCCTTTGAATGGTCAATGCTAACGCCATCACAGAGTGCTGTAAGAATGGGTTTAAAGCCGCTGTGTCGTCAGCGGATGACGTCATGGGAATGAAGAGCGTCACTTGGTCTGCTTGAAGCAGGAGTAGTGGTAGATGGCTCCCTCTGGCGTGTAGTAGAATGCACTGCAACAGGCATACACAGAGAAATACGTCATGAAACGGGAAAACACAGCAACACACACACACACACACACACGAACACACACACAAACACGCCCCCCCCCCCCCCCACACACACACACACCCGATAAAAGCAACCCGTCAGAAAACATAACATTAAAGGAACAAAAAACACAAACATGTCACAAAATATACCAACACTGCAACATCCACTAGAAAGAAATACGTCCTGGAACACGACGATACAGCCACATGTCAGTACACACACACACACACACACACACACACACACACACACACACACACACACACACACACACACACCATGAAGCCACGCAGACAGAAATACGCCACGGAACATGACGATACAGCAACATGTCAGTAAACACACCGACACTGAAAGAGCCACACAAACAGAAATACGTCATGGAACATGACGATACAGCAACATGTCAGGGAACAGACAGACAGACACACACACACACACACACACACACACACACACACACACACACACACTGAAACAGCCACGCAAACAGAAATACGTCAGAAATACGTCATGCAATACAACGACACTGGAACAGCCACACAAACAGAAGCACGCCAGAAACATAACGACCCAGCAGCAGAAACACAGTCACACTGAAACAGCCCCACATAAAAAGTAAGTAAGCTCTCGGATTTTGACATTCTGTCAACCGCACAGTGTCCAGCGTCATCGTGACGAACCACACAAAAATACGCCTCGGAATGCGACGCGGCACAACACAACCAGGCCACGAAACACGACCACACAGCAACAGCAGCAGCAGCAGCAGCAGCAGCAGTAGCATCCCACATGGGTGAAAACAGCACGCGGAGGGATGAAAAACTGTGTCAGTTATCCGATGAAACCAGGCCATCCATGGCTGCTCAGTTATGTGGAAGTAAATAACTCACTGCAGCAACCGAGACAGGATTCCGTCCGCAGGGTTTTATGGCCACATTTTTTTGTTTGTTTGTTTGTTTGTGGAATGAAAAATTTATCCTAAGGGTTATTTAGTAGCGTCGACTAGTGTTCGTGTCGGGCGAAGCACCGTGGAAAAAGCAGCAATATAAAGACGAAAGACGAAGACCGGTATGTGTCTACGCTAAACATCTCCTGATGTTACTCATACTAAAGCGCTGACTACTTTCAGCACACACCCCCCCCCCCCACCCCCTCCCGGCCTCATCTCGCCTCCATCCAACCAACGTTGTCACATCTACAACCCCTGCATCGTGAGCCGGTTTGGCCTAGCGGTAAGGCGTTAGGCTGGTAAGCAGAAGGACCTCCCTTCTCTTCGAAAGTTGTGGTCTGTGGACACTGTTTTGTGACTTTGTTCCTCACAATTAATGAAACATTAAAATGGCTCTCATCGCTGCCCACCTTAATGCAGAAGTCGTTCTGGTGATGACAGTGTAGCGATAGGTATATAATCTCCCTCTCCGCTAACCTCCATACCCCCTTCCCCTCCTTCTCCCCGCCCCTAATAAGCCTCATGGTTTCTGTGGACGTTAAGCACCATGTTTACTTACTTAACCTCCCTGTTTATTGTCCCTAACATACTCTTTAGCATCTGAGGACATTAAACAACAACAAAATAGAATAGGACAGAACCTCAATACCCCCTTCTCCCCGTCCCTAATAAGCCTTATGGTTTCTGTGGACGTTGAGCACCATGTTCACTTACTGAAGGCGAGCAACAAACACCACACTGGCCTGGCCGTACCCATAGTTCAGGAGCTGTGTGAGAGTCGAGGTGGCCGTCATGGGCTGTCCGTCCTAACGAGCCTTCTGGTTTCCGTGGACGTGAACCATGCTTCGGCATTGGTCTCAGCTTGTCCCTAATTATGTCAACCGACGTCCGAGGACATGAAGCAACACAACGGAACCTGGCAGTAGCCAGCAGTCACCTGAGGTCAGTGCCTTGACAGCACGGACACGTGTTGCACGGGGCCGGTTAACGCGAGGCGACAGGAAGTCCTCCCACACAGACCGCGTCATGTACTGCCTTGCTTGTTCCGCCAGGATGAATACCGCACGGCACGGTTTGTGCTCAGTCTTGGCACTACATTACGCTTCAGTCTGTGGCCACAGCTTCTACCCCTCCCCCCCCCCCCCCCTCGCTCCACTCAAGGCAAAAAACAAAAACAAAACAAAAACACATCCAACACGCGCAGAAATACATGGGAAGCCAGGACGTCTACAAGCTATAGGGACCATCACTCCTGATGTCAACACTCGTCAACAGTTAGTTGTGTGTTATTATCTCTCTCTCTCTCTCTCTCTCTCTCTCTCTCTCTCTCTCTCTCTCTCTCTCTCACACACACACACACACACACAGAGGCACGCACGCACGCTCACACACGCACGCACGCACGCACGCACGCACGCACACCGTGTCACACACACACACAACATACACACACGCACGCACACCGTGTCACACACACACACACACACACACACACACACACACACACACACACACACACACACGCACACAAAACACACACACACACACAACACACACACACACACACACACACACACACACAACACACACACACACACACACACACACACACAAAACACACACACACACACACAAACACACACACACACACACACACACACACACACACACACACACACACACACACACACACACACACCTGTGCATGTCGTATTTGCTCATATGATTTTTACTACCAGTGGCCAGCCCTTCTTCTCGCGCCCCCTCCCTGCCCCCACCCACCCACTACCCCCACCACATAACCTTGTTGATTTATGTTCACCCCACTCTTCAGTCTCCTTGACCTTCTTTCTTTTAAACAGATTTTTCGAGTTTTGTTCGGCCCACTGTTTGCTATCTTCCTCCCTCCACTTCCAGGCGGAAGTACATACATCTCTTTGTACATAGGCTCTGTTCTTACAGAAAACACTCGACACCAAAACAAAACAGCCCAACCAAAAGAAGATAAGTATTCTACATCTCATTAAAAAGGCAACAACAAAAACAAAACAAAAACAAAAAAGCAACAACAAAAAGAAAGAAAAAAGCAACCTTTTACTGACGTTTTCTGGCTAGAAAAAGAGGTTCACTCCGAAAATTCGTATGTTGTGTTTTGTCCTAATAAACAGCATTCTTTTTATGTGTTTGGATTAGGGTTACAGGGTTATTACATCTCTCCCTCTCTCTCCACATATAAATATACGTGTTCTTGCCATACTCTTAGCACAGTAGTGTTCTTGCCTTATCTTAGCTGTCCTGGTGCACGGACTGTCAGTTTAGAACTCTGTGTCCCAGCCCTATGTTCGTACAACTCCCAGATCGTGTTATCCATATGCCGGGTGTACGACTCGTATATTACTGCCCTGCAGCCGATGGCAAAATCGTCCCGTTCGACTGTCCCACAAGTACAGGTTGTAAAAACCACACGTTGCTGGCCCCTTGTTTTTATGACGAGAAACATAGTGTTATTCCGCCGGTCTTGACGTCAGAAGTGGATTGTGTTCAGCGCCATCTGCCTTGTGTCACAGCCTAATGAACAGGTCCACTGCCAAGTCAGCGTAAAGAACCGCCAATCTGGCACTTGGACAGCCTCAGTGAGCTATAAACACACACACACACACACACACACACACACACACACACACACACACACACACACACACACATACACACACTCGCACACAGACTCACACACACACCACATTCACAGAACACAACACACACTCTCTGTCTGTCTGTCTGTCTGTCTCTCTCGCATACACACATACACACACACACGCGCGCGCTCTCTCTCTCTCTCTCTCTCTCACACACACACACACACACACAGAGCCGTCACTGAAACACGTTTAACCGGTAGTTGGAAACGTGCTAATCGTGTGCAAAGTGCACGCGACTACCCCTACACAAGGAGGCTGGGTGGCCGTGTGGTTAAGCCACGGATGGCACTGAACTCGGGACGGCCGGGTGGTTAAGGCACTGAACTCGGTGTGGCCGGGTGGCACTGAACTCGGGATAGCCGGGTAGTTAAGGCACAGGAAGGCACTGAATTGGGGATGTGCCGGTGGTTAAGCCACAGGATGGCACTGAATTGGGGATGTCCGGGTGGTTAAGCCACAGGAAGGCACTGAACTCGGTGTGGCCGGGTGGTTAAGCCACAGGAAAGCACTGAACTCAGTGTGGCCGGGTGGCTAAGCCACAGGAAGGCACTGAACTCGGTGTGGCCGGGTGGTTAAGGCACAGTATGGCAATGAACTCTGGCACCACACGAAGGCTCACAACGGATGAGACACGAACCTTGAAATGTGCAGCTTCATCAGACTGTACTAAGCGGTGCAGCATCGGAAACGACAGGCTCACTCACTTACCAAGGGCTCAGGGCCAAGAGGTTTGAGTTGCGAGTCCAACCCCATCTCACCACCACGGCAACTGATCTGCGTTAGTGATTAGCCATTAGCCAGGCTTGGTAGAGGTAGAGCCGCTCTCCCGCCGCTGCATTTCCCCCGGGACAAGCAATCCGTACCCCCCCTCCCCCTATTTTTTTTTAATTTAAAAATAATAATAAATCCTTTGGGACAAGAAACAAAACGCACACTGTACGGCCCTCTACCGTACTGTCGGCAACACCGGAAGCTACGGCGTGTTTCGAGTGCAGCGGTCAGTTCGTTCAATGCTGCTTTACGTCAGCTGACAAGGGACGAGGAGCCCAGGACGGCCACCTCGACTTGCACACAACTCCTCAGCTCCGAGTGGTCAGTCACTCGATTTTAACGTGCTACTGTCGGCAACACCGGAAGCTACGGGGTGTTTCGGTTGTAGTAGTCGGTTAGTCATCCAGTGGATTTTAGCGTGCTACTGTCGGCAACACCGGAATCTATAGGTGTTTCCAGTGTAGTAGTCAGTCTATGAGTCAGTGAGTCAGTCAGTGGATTTTAGCGTCCTATTGTCGGCAACACCGGAAGCTACAGGGTGTTTCCAGTGTAGTAGTCAGTCACTGAGTCAGTCAGTCAGTGGATTTTAGCGTCCTACTGTCGGCAACACCGGAATCTACAGGTGTTTCCAGTGTAGTAGTCAGTCTATGAGTCAGTCAGTCAGTCAGTGGATTTTAGCGTCCTACTGTCGGCAACACCAGAATCTACAGGTGTTTCCAGTATAGTAGTCAGTCAGTGAGTCAGTCAGTGGAGTTTTAGCGTCCTACTGTCGGCAACACCGGAAGCTACAGGGTGTTTCCAGTGTAGTAGTCAGTCACTGAGTCAGTCAGTCAGTGGATTTTAGCGTCCTACTGTCGGCAACACCGGAATCTACAGGTGTTTCCAGTGTAGTAGTCAGTCTATGAGTCAGTCAGTCAGTCAGTGGATTTTAGCGTCCTACTGTCGGCAACACCAGAATCTACAGGTGTTTCCAGTATAGTAGTCAGTCAGTGAGTCAGTCAGTGGAGTTTTAGCGTCCTACTGTCGGCAACACCGGAAACTACAGGATGTTTCCAGTGTAGTAGTCAGTCAATGAGTCAGTCAGTGAGTCAGTCAGTGGATTTTAGCGTCATGTCAACCACAAAGGGCCGCTACAGCGGCAGACGGTGTCAGCAAAAGAGAAGACGACCAGCACGGACAGAAAGAAAAACTCAACCGGTGCCGGTACGGATTTGAAGTTTGAATCCAACCTGCCCGGCCCCATTCATAACAGCCAGGACGGCCTTGCAGAGGTCTGGTAATGACAGTCGTTACCCTCAGCTTTGAACGTGTGCATCCACCCGTGAAAAATGGGTGAGTGTGTATGTTGGCAGTTTTACGGCTGGTTAAACTTGCAAGCCAAAAGTCACCGGCGACACTGACACCGGATCGGCCCTGTCGCCCTCAGCCCGGTATTGTTGGTGTCAGGGAAGAATTGGGGGACCAGCATATCAGGCTGACAGCAGGTGATAGATAGTGTGGCGGAGGAATTGGGGGACCAGTGCATCAGGCTAACAGCAAGTTATACACACTCCGAGCATCGCTTTCCGGCACCTTCCTCCAAACTCTGCCAGATTTAGTTACGCCACTGAAGGGGCACTCTTTATCTCCGCGCAGCTGTCCAGAGACGCGGTCAGCGCCCTCCGAAAGGTTCGGGTACTAGCCTAGCGCCAAAGCACGCACGTAAACATGAGACGCATCCACCCCGGGTAAAAAAGAAAAGAAAAGAAGAGTTCCGTCTCGATTCAAACGATTGTGGTTTTATTTGTGCTTGTGTAAACTTTGTTGGCGGCTATAAATGACACGCCTTGTTTGAGTCGTTTGTAACAAACTTATTACTGTTCGTGCACCAACAAAAAAACTGCTCGTTAGTTGACAGTTTTCTGGAACCTATGGCGTAACTAAATACGGCAGTGGTTGAAGGAAGGATGTCGTAAACCAGTGCTTGGAGTTTGCAAGTGACTGTGTGGCAGAGGAATGGGGGACCAGTGCATCAGGCTAACAGCAGGTGATAGTGTGGCGGAGGAATT
>CAUZXP010000413.1:12500-15811 GCA_963584105.1 Alviniconcha strummeri | reverse complement strand
TAGTTCACAGCCTGATTCTTATCGGATTCAGTGAGGTGTTTACGTGGAGCCTGTACAATTCACCACCGAACAGTCAAACCGCCAGACAATTCACCACCGGACAGTCAAACCGCCAGACAATTCACCACCGAAAAAACGATAAACTAGGACAATTTGCTGCCTGTAACAATCATGTAGTAAAAGTCAGCATGGACTTCGAGAAAGGGGCCATCTAGGGTGTACGTGTGTGTGTGTGTGTGTGTGTGTGTGTGTGTGTGTGTGTGTGTGTGTGTGTGTGTGTGTGTGTGTGTGTGTGTGTGTGTGTGTGTGTATGTGTGTGTGTGTGTGTGTGTGTGTGTGTGTGTGTGTGTGTGTGTGTGTGTGTGTGGTGTGGTGTGGTGTGGTGTGGTGGTGGTGGTGGTGGTAGTGTGTGTGTGTGTGTGTGTGTGTGTGTGTGTGTGTGTGTGTGTGTGTGTGTGTGTGTGTGTGTGTGTGTGATTCAAGAAATATCACACAGCAACACATACTCGCTTCGCCGGTGGTAATAGTCCATGGGCCAGGTATCGAAACCCTCCCCCCCCCCCTCCCCCGGGGGATTTTTGGAGACAATGATTTTTGGATAGCTCATTATGTGTCTTTTCAATATCTGCTTGTCTGCAAGATGAACTATTCTGTTTTTAGGGATTATCTGAGAATGTACATAGCAGCTTAATAGCATCTATTAAAATGGGCGTGTCCCCTACAAATCCCAAACAACAGGCAGCTATACCATTCTTTGGACACACAGAAATACTGCACATGCTGGTATCAATGGGTAGCACTGCTCTTGCGGCTGCTGTTGTCTTACCCAGGTATGGTGGCCTGAATCACGCGTGTGGGGTTACGTTGCATAATTTTGTACAATGCTCGTGTAAAAATATTGAACAAAAGTGCTTCATTTACCACCAAATATATCATGGCGACTGAAAGAGTCATAGAGAATGTTTGATTAACACCTGCATTAATGGATGACGTCACGGAATAGAATATACTCAAGTTCAAAAGTTAAGCAACCTTTTACAAAAATGCACATAATTATGTTCAAATCTCAATAAACTACTTCCACAAAACCGCTACAGGTGCTGTCTTATTCACTGGTCCACCTCCATTTAACCTGAAATCAGTTTCACAGTGCTCTATACCCCATGGAAGATAGGTGAGAAACATGCCCGATGTATGTACGGGAGCGGGGATAGCTCAGTGGTTAGAGCGCCGGACTCGTGATCGAAAGGTCGCGGGTTCGAATCTCTTCAGGAGCGGCGGGAGAATTTTCTGCTCCAGGGTCAACTTTCTGTGCTGACTCTTATTTCGGTGTCCGTTCCACCCCCGTGTTACTGCAGTAGCACGTAAAAGACCCCGGTCATTCCGCCAAAAGTGCAGGTGGCAGGTTACAGCTAAACACACATACACCTTATGTATGTGGCTTTGCATGAAGTGACATGGTGCATGGTTGTATGGTGTACACAGAACGCGCCGAGATGGCAGCAGTTTCTTGTGGCACCAGCTATGCCAGCACTCTAAGTACACCACTTCGGTGGATATTCAAAAACGCGCTATAAAAAGCTATTCACTCATGTAGAATCACATGCGAGTGCAGTGAGTCTGCTCGAAAGCGGAGAATAGCGCTATATAAAAGCGATCACTAATAATAATGTAAAACTTACCAGCTTTGCCTTTGTTATGTCTCAGGAAAACAGTTTAGGTTTAGGAGCCTGATGCCACCATATCGCATCTCTGGTTGGCTTAATTCAGCATGCTGGACAGTTTCATGTATCAGCTTGCAGTCAGCAGGCTCTTTGCTATTATGCCAAGAATACAGACGAACAACTAGAAAATGTCAAAGATATTCACCAAAGTGATTGTCCACACTGTCAATGATTTGACAGATCATTATTGACTTTCTGAAATTGTTATCTGATAAAGAAAAAAGAAAGAAAAATTAAACGCATTACTCTCTTTATTTCTTACTGCTTATCATTATAGCTTGGGTGTATTTTTCCCAGCCAAAGATACCAAAGCCGGTGCCATAGAAGGTTGCCAAACCTGAATGTCCCTTACTCAAAGTGTCACTGAATGCATGTCCAGCTTAGACATATATGTCAGCCTCACACCTGAAGCCATCAAGATTCTCAAGCTCTGTGTATTCTTGATAGTTATCTTCCTTTGGGGGTTGCTCCACCTGGATTTCAACCAGGTCTTGCGGCAACCAGGTCTTGCGGCATGAAAAAACTGTCCAGTATACCTCCCACTTTTCCATTCAAAGTATGCAAGCCATGGCCATCTGCTCGAGGAATGGTTTTAGTTGCCTTAACTGCGGAATATCAAGAGTGCTTGAAAGCTGGCCCTTTCGATGTGCATTATCAATGCATCTCTGTCATGGTTGCATTGTGACTGTTCAACAAGAATGAGGTGTGTTGACACATTTTGTTGACATCTGTCACTTATTTACCTCTACAGAGAAGATGCATGGAATGTTCCAGTTTCATAATTCTTCCTTAACGTGGTAATCTCTTTGTCTCCAAACGATTCTGCCCATAACATACTGAACGATGTACTGAAAATAATGTTTATATGGACTTGTTGGAAGCTTGCTCTTCAATGGTTTTAGTATCTTTGACGGTTTCCTGGTGTCTGTCATCCTCTCGAGTGTAATCTCTCCGACAGGTGGCATGGTAATGAGCTTCTCCTCAGCTGTTTTTGACACACATTTGACTAATGTTTTGAACATGTTGTTTTCTTGTATTCAAGTCTTTTCACAAAAAATACATCTGTCACTGGGCAACAGCTAGCGTTGTGGTTGCTGACGGATTTGCTGTTCTCGCTTTTTGGAGGATCTTACATCACTCCCTTCTGACGGGTTCTTTTGTTTTAAAATAATTCTGCAGTCATTCATAAAGTAGCACAATGTGTGATTCCCATGCAGATTCGGTATATACTCATATATTTCATCCACCATATCAGGACTGGACCATTGCACATGTTTAAGTTATTTAGCTCTTGGATTTGTGTACCTCATCAACCGCACAAGGTCACTTCAGGACAAATCACAGTCACAGTTTCTTACGAGCAAAAAGCTGGCTCATTGTTCTACACAGAACACAATCAATAGCAAACATCCCAGCCAAAACAGTCAATAATTAGCACATATCACTATCTACAACTGCAAAAGATACTTCCAGACAGATTTCCTGTAACGCATTCAGTATAAAATTAAAGAACAATTGATCAGATCACAAGTATGTCTAAATCACCTTTTTGAGGCACAGTAACACACGTTTTGGTGCCTATTTATA
>CAUZXP010000413.1:0-7500 GCA_963584105.1 Alviniconcha strummeri | reverse complement strand
TCTCCGCTGTGAGGTAGTTTTCCTTCCGCCCCACACCCAGCGTTCGGGGTGAAACTGATAGCTTGTGCCTGCGGTGGAGATGAGAGGTTGGAGAGGGGGATTAGCCAAGCGGTCTGCGGGACACGACCAGAGATTGCGTGCAGCATGTCAGAGACTTGTTCAATATTTGCCGCCACTTTCCTTCCTGTCAGTCGTGTGGACTAACACCACACTACAGCTGGCCTTGTGTGAACGGGACAGTTCTAGTCTGTCACATCGCAGTATAGACAACTTGTTGCTCTTCGTCTTCTTGCTGTTATTCCCTTTATTCTTGTTCTTTTGTCCTTCTTCCACCCCCACCCCTTCTTTTTTTTTTTTTTTTGGTCCAGTGTTTCTTCTCATCCTACAGTGACCTATACAGCTGGCTGTATGATCAGTTCAGTTCAGTTCAGTATGGTGTCTATGCTTTCGGAAAAGCCTGTATGCGCCCCACCCCGTCTCTCAGAAGTTTCCCCAATGTTGCCTTTAAAACGATTCCGATGTTCGTCTGACTGACGATGACCCTCTCTCGTCCTTTCAAAGAAGATCGCCTAGCGCTTCCTCTTTCCACGCCTCTCTCCTCTATGCGATCGACGGTGTGATGTCCTTGGCTTTGTGGACGTAGGTAGTGTCTCAAGCTCCTCAACACTTCAGATCTTCCGATACACAAGCCACCTCTGAGGATTACTTTGCCTGCCAGTCTGTCTGTTCGGTCATTTCCTTTCACTCTGGCATGTCCAGAGTAGTCCACCCACGAGATGTTTCGAAGGTAAATGCTGACCATTGACACATTCCAGTCTAGGCATGCCGTTTCACTTTTCACTTGTGGATGATGACTAACTGCTAAGTAACCAACTCATTCTTCTTCTTCCTCTTTTTGCTCCCTTCCTCCTCTTCTTGTTCCCTTCTTTGCCCCATTCTTCTGTAGACCATTCCCACGAGCGAGGCAGGAGTTTGGTACGAGTATAGCCCCTTGCCGACTGGGACGTCTGGCTGCCGTTCAACAGCTGCGAGTGCACGGTCATTTCACTCGGCGAACATTAATTTTTAGATTTAAAAGTATGGTTGATATGGTTGAAGAAAAATGGACAGCTGGTCAGGAGCACAAAGGCAGAACTTGTCCGTTGTAATATATCATACTTTATTTTCCCACAATGAGGAGCGGTTTCATCATACGGGCTTCAAAAGAGAGAGAGAGGGGGAGAGACAGAGAGAGAGAGAAGGAAAAAAGAGAGAGAGAAGAGATAACTTGAACTCAAAAACTTTATTTTACAAGGATTGTAGTTTAGGTTCAGTCAAAAACAAGTCTAACTAAGCTACTGATGAGCAAATATAAAATTACAGGCATCATTTAGAGAGAGAGAGAGAGAGAGAGAGAGAGAGAGAGAGAGAGAGAGAGAGAGAGAGAGAGAGAGAGAGAGAGAGAGAGAGAGAGAGGAGGAGGAGGAGGAGGAGAAGAAGAAGAAGAAGAAGAAGAAGAAGAAGAAGAAGAAGAAGAAAACCCACAAAGAAAGAAAACATAGAAATGAACGTAAATATCAATACTGATGAAAATGAAGTACAATTATATATAAAATAAAGAAAATTGAAGACAGAGAGAGAGAGAATAAGAATAGACAAAAGTATAAAGACAGGCCAACAGGCATATTCACACTAAACGCACAGGTAAACAGCTGCTGCACTCACAACAAACACACACAGAAACAGGCGCAACTCATAATAGTTGCAGCAACAACCAAGTATTATACATAAATGCAGCACTGAAGACCCTGCTGCCTCACTGTAACTAATGATACAGTTTGATCAAATCAATTCACATCTCAAGTATAATTTATTAACTAAGACTACATGTAAAATCATATGTTTATTTATAAAATTAGCCTCTCTCTCTCTCTCTCTCTCTCTCTCTCTCTCTCTCTCTCTCTCTCTCTCTCTCTCTCTCTCTCTCTCACACACACACACACACACACACACACACACACACACACACACACACACACACACACACACACACACACACACACACACACACACACATAATGTTAGACTAAGTTATGAGTCTTTTGAATGTGACCCTAAGCTGCTTGACTAGTGAATCCTTCAAAGACAGTGAGCACAGCTACTCAAAGAAGAGTGGGAAATGTTCAGCTTACAATAAGTGACAGAAATAATCACACATGACTGCCAGCATTGAGAAATTAATTCATAAAGTTAATTCATCAACAGCCAACCTAACCTGCATTTTAAACATTGGCATTGCCTGTCAGTTTGTCTATATAAATTCTCATGAAGGATGAATACGTAGAATGTACAATGTCAGAGAACACTGCTACTCTACTAGATGAACCTTAAGTTCTTGTCCCATTTACTTTGAAATTATGTAATGTATGGCTATATTTTGCTGCTTCTGCATTTAATTTTGTGAGTTACAAGCCAGGGACTTGAACTGTTTACTAGAAGTACAAGTACCCAGACACTGAAATAGCTTGCAATACATTTCTCATTATAACTGATCCAATTAACCATCTGAACAAAGTGAGTGGAAGAAGATTTTTTCCTCATAACATTGAGCCAGATGGAGGGAGAGAAGAGGGAGATGAGGAGGAAAGGGAGATTTGTACAATTTGCAGTTCCTTCACTTTCACATTATTACAGATTTGTAAAGATATATATTAACACTTTGAATATATGGACTACTTATGATAAGTTTAATTCAGTTAGTAATATTAATAATAAAGATATAAAATGGGTGTGCAGAGTGATTTACAACACACACACACACACACACACACACACACACACACACACACACACACACACACACACACACAGAGAGAGAGAGAGAGAGAGAGAGAGAGAGAGAGAGAGAGAGAGAGAGAGAGAGAGAGAGAGAGAGAGAGAGAGAGAGAGAGTTAAGTGAAGTAAAGACAATGAAGAGATTGGGGCAAGAGGTTTAAAAATAGTTTTTGTGCAGGTGTTTTATGAGGACAGTTTTAAAAGAGGAAGCAAAATCAGTTCAAGTCAATCTGTTTACTTGGTTATTTAACAAAACTATTCATAAATGGTAATAAAAATCAAGTAGACATTTAATGCTTATTCAGTTACTTGTCAGTTAGTGTTATTTTCCTCTCAGAACACAGAAGCACACATATGAATGAAACTGAAAATATCATTAACAAAATGTAAAACCACAAAACTACATCAATCACTGTGTGAGCACTCCATTTTGTGAATTGCATTTTTGCTTTTTTTAAAGCACCATGCATGCAGCTTGTGTGTGCGTGCAGGTATGTGTGTTGTTTTAATTGTTGTACTTTTAATCTGTGGCTGTACTTATTTGTACATTAATTTTTAAAATAAGTAGAATGCAGACATGTATATATATGTTTGTGTGTGTGTTGGAGGGGGGAGGGGGTGGGTGGGTTGGGGAGGTGTTGTTATATGGGTGTGTAAGCAAGAGATAGATGTATGGGTGTGCGCGTGTGTCTTAATAGCTGTATTTTTAATCTGTGTCTAAACTGACTTGCATATTTTAGCAGAGTGTGTGTGTGTGTACTGATATATAGTGTGTTAATGCACTAGGCCTACACTATTTATTATTTTTAATTCTTTTTGCTTGTGGCCATAATTTGAATTCCCTGCGTTTACAGAGGACAAATGAATATTGTTGATTTGTAAAAAGCAGTATATGTATAGATATAAACTGTATGTTGCTGTAATGTACACTGTTATTATTCAGACCTCTTTATGTTTGGAGAAATTTTTACAATTTGACTAGAAAAAAATGAAGTTAGAAGCCAAAAGGTAAAACTCAGGCCACATTCCTTACAGTTTACACTAAGTTAGTAAGTAGCAGTGGGTGTAATATGAAAAGCTATATTCTGAACTACTCCAGGGTTTTTAGACAGAAAAAATAATTAAATGTGTGCTTGTCAGTGGAAAGCAAATGTCATCAACACCACTGTCTCACTCAAACCATATATTTACAATTTGCCGTATAAAGGCACAAACACACTCAAACACAGTTGGCATACATGCACCAACAGGAGACTTTGGTCAGGATTTACAAATTAAAAATTACAAAATAAATTAAAGGCACACTGCTGATACTGTGATAGGGTTAGCGCTAGGATTAGGCTGCCTGTCTGTAGCGTAGAAACAGTAATGATAGCAGATAGGCTTGGCAGGTGATTTTGTTGTGAATCCTCTTTAAATATACACCCCCACCCCAGTTTTTTTAAAGCATCAGGATACTGAAAGAATTCTGTCCGAAATAAAGTAAATAAAATAGTTTTTTTTTTTTTTTTAAACAACGCTGTGCGGATTATAGTGGCCGCAAACATGCTGTCACCTTTTTGACCAGTTTCGCTGAGCGGCGACCACCTAACTTTCCGCTGTTTCTTGTCGGCAGTTAATCTGTTCAACTTTAATTCACATCCCTCCACCGCCTTTCCTTTGTAGTTCATACAGCACATACAGTATCCTTCCCCATGGTAGTTATTTTTTAGTACTGCGGTTGATCGAAACTATCTTCGCTCAGGCGACACCAAGTAAGCGGTGGATAGCAGACTACCCATAGCCGCCGGAACGTCCCAGTCAACAAACTTCCGTCTTATCGAACCCCCTCCCCCCTCCCACCAGCTAGGAAATATCAAAGATATTCACCAAAGTGATTGTCCACACTGTCAATGATTTGACAAATCATTACTGACTTTCTGAAATTGTTATCTGACTTTGATATATATATATTAAATGCATTACTCTCTTTATTTCTTACTACTTATCATTAGTTTGGGTGTATTTTTCCCAGCCAAAGATACCAAAGCCGGTGCCATAGAAGGCTGGCAAACCTGAATGTCCCTTACTTTGAGTGACACTGAATGCATGTCCAGCTTAGACATATATGTCAGCCTCAAACCTGAAGCCATCAAGATACTCGAGCTCTGTGTATTCTTGATAGTCATCTTCCTTTTGGGGCTGCTCCACCTGGATTTCAACCAGGTCTTGCGGCATGAAGAAACAGTCTGTCTAGTATACCTTCCACTTTTCCATTCACAGTATGCAAGCCATGGCCATCTGCTCGAGGAATGGTTTTAGTTGCCTTAACTGGGGAATATCAAGAGTTGTGGCATTGTGGCTGTTCAACAAGGATGATGTGTGTTGACACATGTTTTTGACATCTATCACTTATTTACCTCTACAGGTGTAACTGAGTGTATTGTATACATGTTCCGGGCCATGACCCTTTAATTTTTTCTTTCCTGTCCTTTGTCCTTTTTGATTGGGTGGGAGTTTTATGGCCCCAATTATCTAAGGTGTTAAAACCTGTGCGCTAGTTCAGGAGCTGTGTGAGAGTCGAGGTGGACGTCCTGGGCTGTCCGTCCTAACGAGCCTTCTGGTTTCCGTGGACGTAAAGATTTATTGAACCGTGCTTCAGCATTGGTCACAACTTGTCCCTAATATGTCAACTGACATCTGAGGACATTAAGCATCACTTCATCATCATGCGCTGGGCCCGCAGTGGGGCATAGTTCAGGATCTGTGTGAGAGTCGAGGTGGCCGTCCTGAGCTGTCCGTCCTAACGAGCCTTCTGGTTTCCGTGGACGTGAAGAATTATTGAACCGTGGTTGGCATTGGTCAAAACTTGTCCCTAATATGTCAGCCGACATCTGAGGACATTAAGCAACACTTCATCATCATCATCACCGCAGTGGGTTCCAGGCGAGATCAAAAGATCAAGAGATCTTAGAGGAGGGAGGTGGAGCTGGACCCTCAAGTTTGCCCAGAAGAGATCATGAGTAGGGCTGACCAAGTTGGACATCTTTTGCTTCGAGTTGTCCAAGTTGTTCGTCAACAGCAGTGCAACGGACATTGTCTTATTGACTCTGTCCAGCACAGCAGTTGAAACAGCAATTGCGCAGTGCACGATCTATTTTTCTACATGAAATCGGTGGTATATTATGGCTAACACTTTGAAGATGTTGACTTCATAGTATTGTTGAATGTTCATTTTACTCGAATGTTCATTTTACTAGTAGAATATGGTTTAGTGCACAGGGGTGGTTGTATAAACTGTGAGACATGTTATTTCTGTTTTGATCCGGCTATTGTATGGCCGAGTCTTGGGCGCGCAGACTTTCACTCTACTTAGCTTGTAAACCCTTTCCGGGTCTTTGTGCGTGTACCCGAACTGGCCGGTGATGCGCGTCAGTGGTGGCAATTAGGTCTTTGTCTCTGTTCACTAACCGAGCAGACAGGCGCAGCCAGATCAACAGCTTAGATTCCTGATGCGCTACCCGCGTCAGTAAGACCCTTGACGTTCACGGACATGCTCTGCTAGTCAGTAACAGTGACATGCTGTAACGCTGTGAGTAACGAGGCTGGAGCCGGTCAGTTTATGACTGACTTCCTCCTGCTTTTGGCATGGTCCCAAATGCCACCCGTGTCCGTTGTGTGCTTAAGTGGAACTGCTGTAACAATTATCTCACTCTTCCTCTTATTGTATACTATTATGTACTGGGAGTTCATCAGTTAATTGACTGGCCGTCTCTTGTATACTCACCGCGACACCGTGAGAGGGTTTTAAGTGCAAGTCATGCACACAATTTATATGCTTTCTTATTAATCATTTTGTCACAGTTACCATCATTATTATAGTAACCTACAGGTAAACTACATGGTTACTGTATTTATTAGAGAATTGCTGTTGTTTAGTTTTTACATTTACTTTCATGTTCTAAATGTTTTGTTTGCTTGTGTCTTTTCCAACATACGCTGTTTCCTGGTTGGTGCAAATAAAAGTTATGTTATAGCAACCTCTGACTTGTGACTCTTCATTCACGCTTCCAACCTGCTTCCCTCATTCCCCACCCCACTCCACTACACAGAGAAGATGCATGGAATGTTCCAGTTTCATAATTTTTCCTTAACGTGGTAATCTCTGCACGATTCTGCCCATAACATACTGAACGATGTATTGAAAATAATGTTTATATGGTCTTGTTGGAAGCTTGCTTTTCAATGGTTTTAGTGTCTTTGGTGGTTTCCTGGTGTCTGTCATCCTCTCGAGTGTAATCTCTCCGACAGGTGGCATGGTAATGTGCTTCTCGAGCAGCCAAATCAGTATTTTGATGTGCTGATCTTGTTTTCTTTTGGTTGCTTCTTTGGCAGAATCCTCAGCTGTTTTTGTCATACATTTGACTAATGTTTTCAACATGTTGTTTCCTTATATTCAAGTCTTTTCACAAACAAGACATCTGTCACTGGGCAACAGCTAGCATTGTGGTTGCTGACGGATTTGCCGTTCTCGCTTTTTGGAAGATCTTATATCACTCCCTTCCGATGGGTTCTTTTGTTTCAAAATAATTCTGCAATCATTCATAAAGTAGCACAATGTGTGATTCCCATGCAGATTCGGTATATACTCGTATATTTCATCCACCATATCAGGACTGGACCATTGCACAGGTTTAAGTTATTTAG